>VWZZ01001445.1:0-29733 GCA_013399095.1 Psophia crepitans | reverse complement strand
ACAAGTGATAGGACAAGAGGAAACGGCCTCACATTGCTCCAGGGGAGGTTTAGGTTGGGTATTAGGAAAAATTTCTTCACCAAAAGAGTGGTTGGGCATTGGAACGGGCTGCCCAGGAAGAGGTGGGGGGGTCACTGTCCCTGGGGGTGTTGAAAAAGCCTGTAGGTGTGGCACTTCAGGACATGGTTTCGCAGACACGGTGGTGTTGGGTAGACGGTTGGACTTGATGATCTCAGGAGTCTTTTCCAACCTTAAAGATTCTGTGATTCTGTACAGCTGGCTCAAAGTGACGCGGGAGGTCTGGGCGTTTTGACGGACCAGGCTTTGCCCAGTACGGAGTTACACAGAGCAGAGATCCACAAAGTACAGTGCTGGGCAAGGCCCACCAACAGTGCTCGTGGATAAGGGGAAAGAGTGAGCGCTGAGGCCGTGAAGAACAGTGAAGAATGACATTCCCTGGTGCAGTAACAGGTATTACACTTAGCATTATGGCCCAGCCACTACAACAGCTAGAGACATTTTATTTACAGGAATCTTGAGGAAGCTAAATGTGTTTTGCAAATCCAAGGTTTACTCCAGCACATGTGAGCAAAGTTCTTCATGCTAAACGCCTACCCCTCAACACAGACGAGGGACCTACGTGTCACTGGTGGACGCCAATACTCAAAAACCACCCATGCTCCAAACCCACGAAACGTCAAACTAACAGCGTGGTTTCATTTGGGGTCTGTTGGGGTTTTTTGGTAGTGATTAGTGATGGTTTTATTCAGATCTTTGAGGTCTTGCCAGCCTTTAACTGTACGATTGCAAGGACTAGGCAGCTGCTTTTAATAGGAGTTGAGTTTTTAGCTCGTGGTCCCTTTCTGGGAGCAGAGACTTGAACAAAACCATCAAACACCTGATTTAGGAACCCCAAGATTTCCAGATACTAGAGCCCGCCAAGACTTCCTAGGTTAAGTAGCGTATTTTCAAATGTGCAGAACACCCCATTATTTTAATCTTGTCCAACGCTTTTGAAATGGCAAGGGGAAAGCAAACTGCTGCAGAGCAGAGAGGCTTCTGAGGAACCCAGTTCATACAGGAGTGCTTCTGCCAAGGGTAGTGCAAGGCCTAGCAAATATGTTGTTGAAGTAATTTCTGCACAGCAGCAGGTGGCAGGCTGGTGCCATTTTTTGTAATTTGTGGCTTCTTCACCTCAAATACATCTTTTATCGGTAGATGGCACTTGTCTCTGGGTGAGATCTGTTTGGTGCTGTTGGGAGCAAACCAGTATCACCAGGTTCAGAAAACAGCTACTGAAATTCAGTCAAATCTCTATCATTTTTAATTATGCATTTTTGGCCTTGTCCAGATGTATTACGTACCTATTGTGTTGCTCTAAAAAAGGCTGAAGCTAGAACACTTTATTTATTTTAGCACTAATTTATTGTACAGCAGATACAGAAATATTTTAAACAGTTGAGTTACCAGATACTGATATGGATTTGCATTATATTAATGTTAACAGTTATGGCGTTGTTAAAAGTTCTTAATCAAAATTGAAGTCTGAAATATTTAGCTGCATAAAAACACAGCATAAAAATAATACACAGATTTTCTTAATGGTGTCTGTAAACAGTTTCTAACATACAGATAATAGGTTATAGTGGGATCCCCTCCAAAGTCAGTTGTAAATATAACTGCTGGCATTATATTAGGTCATTGGGAAATGAATTAAAGAATTTAATCTGAGAGTTTTCAAACTGCAGATGAAATTAAAAGCACAGGTTGAGCAGGAACTGCTCAATGAGGAGGAACTGACTACAGTGATTATTATGTGGTGACACATGCACAGTTGAACAAAGATGGCTAACCTAATTTTTTAGAAAGACAGCCATGCACGGAATTGGACTTTCTTACCTTAACAGCCTCATTTCTTTTAACTGCCCTTACACATCAGCCTGCACTGAAAATAGTTAAACGAATCTATACGCTGTAAATCGGTGTTGGAAGGCTCACAGGTGACTCATTACTGAAATTATTTCATTTAAGAAATTTTACATTTTCATAAACCAAGTAATGACCTTATTTTCCTTTTTCTGGGGACATAAAGTATCTTCATTCCTGTTGACAGAATCTCTTTGTTGCCACTGTAAACAAAAGCAGAATTTCATCATTAATAGCTTCAGGTGTCAATCAGCCAAGTGGAAGACTGTGTTTGTAACAAAATTGATTCATTAATACATCATTAATCAATAATACCTTCCTAGGCATCTGTCCAAACCGTGATAACCTAAACATTAAATTTTTTAAACTGCAATAACATCAGAAAAACATCTTATCATAAAAAATAAAAGGGAAGCATGTTTGGAATTGGCTTGGGATTATCTGAGATAGCAGAGCCAAACTAATTAGTACCCTGCTAGCATACTGCATCTCCCATTTTTATCTGTGACTTTAAGACTGTGTTTGTATTTTGTAGTGATGTTTATACTGCACAAGTGAATTACTCACTGAAATACAAAGACACATGAGAAGGAAGACAAACAGGCACTGCTAATGTTTTTTATTGCAAACTATGAACTGTGTTGTGTCTGTGGTTCTTCATGAAAAGCAATGCTTTTGCTGTTAAAGCCAGAATAATTTTATGGGATTGATGTGCTGCTGAGTATTACAGCTCTTGGAAAGTCTTTAGGGTTTCGGTCTCTCCTGTATGACTGATCCATCAGTGTAATTACAGATGATTGTCAGAAGCACACCTTGTTATGTGAATTTATCAAAGGAAGTTGAAAATGCAAAGCAATGGAATGTCAGTTTCATAGAACCATAGAATGGTTTAGGTTGGAAGGGACCTCAAAGATCATCTAGTCCCAACCTCCCTGCCATGGGCAGGGACACCCTCCACTAGACCAGGTTGCCCAAAGCCCCATCCAACCTGGCCTTGAACACTCCCAGGGAGGGGACACCCACAGCTTATCTGGGCAACCTGATCCAGTGCCTCACCACCTTCATAGGAAAGAATTTCTTCCTAATATCTAATCTAAATCTGTCCTCCTTCAGCTTAAGGACATTACCTGTTGTCCTATCACTACATGCCCTTGTAAACAGTCCCTGTCCAGCTTTCTGGTAGGCTCCTTCAGGTACTGGAAGGCTGCTATAGGTTGCTATAACTGGGAGGTCTCCCCAGAGCCTTCTCTTCTCCAGGCTGAACAAGCCCAGCTCTCTCAGCCCGTCTTCATAGCAAAGGTGTTCCATCCCTCTGATCATCTTTGTGGCCCTCCTCTGGACTCATTCCAACAGCTCCATGTCTTTCTTGTACTGTGGACCCCAGAGCTGGATGCAGTACTCCAGGTGGGGTCTCACAAGAGCAGAGTAGAAGGGCAGAATCACCTCCCTTGCCCTGCTGGTCACAATTCTTTTGATGCAGCCCAGGACACGGTTGGCTTTTTGGGCTGCAAGAACACATTGCTCGGTCATGTTGAGCTTCTCATCCACCAACACTGCCAAGTCCTTCTCCTCAGGGCTGCTCTCAATCCATTCTCCGCCCAGCCTGTAGTTGTGCTTGGGATTGCACCGACCCACGTGCAGGACCTTGCACTTGGCCTTGTGTCATCAGCAAACTCACTGAGGGTGCCCTCGATCCCACTGACAACGTTGCTGACAAAGATGTTAAATAGTGCTGGTCCCAATATTGATCCCTGACAAACACCACTTGTCACTGGTCTCTCTTTGGACATCGAGCCATTGACCACAACTCTGAGTGTGACCATCCAGACAGTTCCTTTTCCAACGCGTGGTCCATCCATCAAATCCATGTCTCTCCAATTTAGAGGCAAGGATGTCATGCGGGACAGTGTCAAATGCTTTGCACTAGTCCAGGTAGATTCATTTGCTCTGAACTGACTGAAGATGCACTTTTTTTTTTTTGAGACACTTGTCTGATAATATCTTCACAGTGTATCAAAACCAGTGTATCCTTTCAGCCTTCTAATGCACCATCCCTTGTTCCTATCGCAATGGGAAATGATTGATGTTCAGGAAAAGAGTTACATGTTTGGTCATTTCAGCTTTTCTAAGATACCATCTCCTGTTTCTTCACAAGCATGAATAGTTCCAGACGGTGAGTAGGGCTGCGTTAATGGAAAGGACAATTTACTTATACATTCACAGAACCTTTTCATTATGAACATCAGCAGATCCAGAAAAGCTTGGCCGCATTTCTTGGCCAAAACAGCATCACTCTGCCACTTACATTCTACCTGAGAGAAGAATGCAAATGTTGGAGCTATAAATGTTCACAATGTTAATCCCTTGTTGAAGTGAGATGGGAAAAAAATAACACTCCAGGGTAATAAAAATATCATAGAACTGTTTGGCAGCAAAAGGGAATTCAGCCTTTCATTTTAGCATGGCAGCACAACAGGCAGGGCTGTCTCCAAGCAGACCAAACACTGTCTCTGTAATTATGAATGCACATCCCCAAATGATAGCAAGGAAAATGGCTCATGGGGCTGACAACAGCATAAGGAGAGGCTGAACTTGGAAAGGTGGGTTCAGATGTGTCCTACTTATGTTTTCTCATCCTGCTAGAGAATGAGAGCGCTTCAGAGGTGACATGCTTTTGTCCGCAGAGATATACAGAAACTGCAAGACGGTTATGAAGAAAATAACAAATTGCAGTTGCTTGCTCCAAATGCAAAGGAAAGGATTTGTTTTTAAATCATGTTAGTGATTTGTTAGGATACCGTCTTCTGGATTCTAGTCATAACTTTGATTTGTTGCTTAACCTCAGATATCAACTGTGCCTGCCCTAATTATTCTTCTACCAACCTGATTAGTATCCGTGTTAAGGATAAGATTGATGTGTTTGTCTGAAAAAGGGTTGCAAGTTTTTAAATAGCACCAAAACCACGCTTTGTGCTGCCAGTGAGCATGGCACATTTGGGGCACTACAAATAATTAATAAATAGTCCCAAATAATCTTATCTCAGTTTTGTTACTCTTTAATTGAGGAGTGACATTGAGGTGACAATGAGACAAATATTGGTCAGTTTAGGGACGGTGGGAAAATGAAATGATACACCTTGAGAATCCTAATCAAGAGATTTGGTATATGGGTGAGCTATAGTTATTGTGATCACTATATATGGTTAGACACGGAGCAGAAATTGTGGCAATATGCAGCTGTCTGTGACAAAATGAGAAAGCAAGTAGGAATTAGGAATCGGTGTCAGTCTTTGCAGTCTTCTTCCTTGTATCAGAGCCACAAATGTGCCCAGAAGCTAATTCAAGGTCACAAGTGGGATATGGTCATTAGATTCCGTATTCCTCACTCAACCAAGTACCCCCCAAACCTTGAGGGCCTGGGCGAACTGCACAGCACAGCAGACTGAAGGAGGAGCTGCAAAGGATTTCACTCGTCTTGAGTCCTGTGACCCAGGATGGAGATGGGGACGTTTCATTTCAGTCCCTGGGCACATTTGAACCAGACATTCTCTAAAGTGAGCCGGAGCTCCAAGGCGTCATTCCAACAGCCAGAAATGCAGAAGCCCATCAGGCATTGCTCACCATTACCACCCTCCTTGGCCAGGACCTGCACTGGGAATGGCACCCCACTAGCTGCCTGCACATTTGGCCATGGAAATGAGTTCAAAGCTCCGTGCTGCTCCCCAGACTCAAAGGCAGGAGCCTAACCCAGTGGCTTCACTGGGACCGGTCATGTAGGGGTGAAAGGATCAGATCCAACCGAAGCAACACAGCAAGACACAGCACTCGTACCGCCAAGGAATAATTTGTCACCTAATTACCTTCTTTCAGAAAGACTGCCTACCAAGGGGGAGGGGAGCCTTGTACCCATGCAGGCGTTTGATCTCGGCGGATCTCAGAGGGCTTTGCTAGCGCATTCATTTAAAGGATTGAGCAGCAGCTAATTAATTGCTGTAAATCATATCCGTCATGGTTTAGAAGCTTGTGTTAATATATGAAGACAAGCTGTTAAACTGGGATGGCGGACCAACGTTTATTTTGTGATAGGACAAAGTAGTCTGACCTCCTGATCATGATTTTCTGTGTCGGCTTTCTAGGTCTGCATTTCTATAGCCATTAAAGGTACTGCCAATGTCCTGCTTCCTGGTTCTTGTTGTACAGAATAATGGAAAGCTGTAAAAAATCACAGAACAATTTATCTCATAAGTTTCCAAATTACACTAGGACGATCATCAGCTGCCTCTCCAGGTAACAATCTGCAGCCATTACCATGGAGAACTTGCCAGCGGGAACTGAAAGGAGTGTTCTCTGAAGGGGTTTGGACCAGAAACCCTTCCCAAACTGAGCAGTGTGAACTCTAGGGTGCAGGCAAGCACACTCCTCTAACATCCGTACTTGAAACACACAACAGAACTGCAGTTTGGTGGTGACTTGGACTTTTTCAATCTGATTGATTATTTTAGTGATTTTCTGGCCAGCACATACATCTGGTGCTAATTTTATCAGCTTGGTTTTAAAATCAATGCACGGAGAGTGCAGTGTCTGTCATCTTCCCCTCCATAGATGGAACTACACAAAATGTAGTCACTTAGATAAAGCTGTAGGTATCGGCTTTGGTGCTGCTAGCACTTTTCTAAACTGATGAGTTTGAACTTAGACTCTGCAGACACCACTAGCGTATTTAGCATTCACAAACCGCAGCAGCGTATTAAGCATTAATTATATATGACTAATTATATTAATTATAATGAATGAGAATTATATTAAGTTTAAGAACTGTTTAAAGGGAACTAGAAATTAAAGCAGCAGGATTTAGTATCTGACTGTCACAGACTTCCTCTGCGTGGCATGGTTTGCTATTCTGCCTCTAGTTTTCCAAAAGACAAGGTGAAGGCAATGGCATGTACCTCCTTTGTAAAGCCAATGAGATCCTGTTAGAAACACAAATATCACTATACATATATTAAAATAACAGCATGTAATTTCAAATCTTTCTGCACGACAGCTCTAAAATCCATTTTTTAAAGCTAAATAGTTCAGACCACTTAGTCCATAAGAGGAGGAAAATCCTACCCAAAAATGCCTTTAAAAAAAAAAAAGAAAGGTTAGGAGCTACAAGTAAATCAAACATTGTAAAAAAAAAAATACTGCTATTTGTAAGAGTATTTCAAAGTAAGCTGAAATTCCGTAAAGACCTGAGCTCATACCTGGTCTGGAATGAGACATTTCTATTATCTTAGACATTTGGAGGGTCCTCTGACAGTGATATTTTGAGTGATGGGCTCAGCCCCTGGGAGAGGGCAAACCTCGTAATCCAAGTAGGAAATTCAGAGAAACGAGAAATTTATTAGAGAGTGATCTCACCAACTTCACCTCTGCCTCCACCTTGCCAGCTGCAAAACGGGAATGATCACAAGAGCTCATTTTGTAGGGATTTGTCTACCTTTACAAAGCACATCTTACATGTGAGGCAGTACAGGCAAAGTTTGCCAGATGTGGGTGGATAGCCGTGAGCTTTGTCGAATCAGCAAGGGACTCAGTCCCTTCTCTGTAGAGGCCCTGTTCCTCCTGTAGGCCTAAGCAACAGGACTTACTCCCAGCTAGCAAGGTCTGCGGCCAAAGGGCAGGGTGTCTCCCGGGAAGTTGTTTCTACTGTCATGGAACTGCAAGCAAAAGGCATGGAAAAGTGAATGGCAAAACAGTCCATTTTAACCCAAAATGTTGTGCTGAAGCAGCTCAGCACACATTATACCTGAATTTCCTCTCACTGGGACAGAAATAGGCTCATTTTCTAACACATTAGTTTTGTAATACCAACACCCTTCCATTCTGCCAATCAGTTCTCAACTCTCAGCTACATCCATAGCAGCAGATGAAGCACCCAGGACCACCCTTGGTGGCACCAAGGCCAGCGGGCACAGAATGGCCATGGCCCTATTACTAATTTCTTTACCTCCAAAAGAGGGTGGTTACAAGCAGCTTGCTTCGTGGGAATAGCCTCTGCGGCATGCTAACTGCCTAACTGCCACGGAATTTATATAGAAGAATATAATTTAATCTCAGCCAAAAATGATGCTTGGGACGTTTCTATCAGCTTAACAGGATAGAGAATCAATTGTCAGCGCCCAGGGACATTCTTGTTTCTCGTGAATCTGCTTTTTATGCTCGTCCTGCCTTTCACTCTTTTTCTGATTACCTTCCTTCTTGAGCTGGAGAGCTTGTCACATTAGTACTGTAAGGCCTGGTTTCGTCACAAATACTTCCAGAAGATACAACAACTAGCATCACTGAAAAGAAATGTTACAAAAATGAAGTCTAGCAATTTAGGGACAGCAGTGAGAAAAAAAGCCAACAAAGAAGATGCTTTGTGCTACAAGTCAAGCTCCATTTCCAACGATTTCTGCATTCTCCAAGTCTGAAATGCCTATCTGAGCTTTCTCAGGTTTGGCTGAAACTCTGTGTAAAACTTGCACAAGCAACAAAGCCAGTTGCATTCAGAGGCTGTTGTCGTTGCCTGGATGTGATATGATAATTTCTGTAAAAGTCAAGATGTGATTAACTGCGAAAGGCACTTATTACAGGAGACTGGAGCAGACTCTGAAAGGCTTCTCTAATAATCTCTCTCTCTATATATATATATATCTTGCTTCCATGTCTGGAGGAGGGGGGCTCCAGTTTCTTAAGAAACATTTGCTTACATGTATATCCTTTTGTATGGAAATTCAGAACTTAAAATTGTTTTCCTCTATCCATTCCCTTTTCTTTTGGTCCCGTTTATTATTCTGCAGTTACTCTACCAACTCTTTGATCTGATGAAGAAAAGCACATTTCTGGCAGTCAACAGACCTGGTTTCTATTTACATTCCGCTATTAAAGTGATCTGGCATAAACTGCTGTCAACAGTACTCAGATCGGGGAACTGATCTGCCTGAGAACTAACCCAGTAAAAACCCCACGTTGTTAGTTTGCAGCTAAATCCATGATGACGTCACCCAGGTGGCTGCACACAGGCTCCCCCGTGCCAGTGCCTGCGGAAGGCAGGAACACGCAATTGGGGACAAGGTTTAGGACTGGTGCCCCGCGCTCGTCAGCAGCCCTGCCTCATCCCTCCGGAACAGGTCGTGGAGCTGCAGCTGCGAGTAAATTGCCGCAATTACTCATTTTAAAGCAAAGATGCGACGCCGCACCAAGGTTTGTGGTGCTAAATTCACAAGTCGGAGCACTCCCAAGTGGAAAACATACTACAAAAGGCAACATATGCAGGAGATGAGTATTAGCTGGTAGTAGACCAGTGCTGTGGGACAGGTGACAGGTCTGGTGTCTCCGATGGCTGCCTGCTGGGGATGCTTCATGGAAATTTCCTCCTTCCATGCTGAGTGTGATGGCCGCAGCAGTGACCAGCACAGGCACGTGGGCCTGAGGAGGACAAGCAAGAGGCATCTGGGTGCTCCTGGCTGCTGCGGCTGTCCCCCCAGCCTCCAGCCCCGGGAAAGGCTGCTCAAGCACAGCCAGCCTACCTCACCCCCAGTTGAGCTGCTCTGGAGCATTACCTGGGGCAAAAAGCCCTGTTGTTTTATGCATCGCGTACGTCCACTCTGAAACGTGAGATTTCCACTGGCACCGCGGCGACACAAAATGCTCCTCGGCTTTCCACCACCCAACAGGAATCAGTAACAAAGGCATTAAGTGCGTCTGCTCTTTGGCACAGCAGCACTTTTTAATAACCCCTGCTCCAGCAAACTCTTCATTCCCAAAGAGAACAATGCAATGCATTTAACATTCTTCTGATTAATATTTATGGCTACAAGCCACCCATTGTTTTTGCTACAGAGCCACTAATCAATAGGGGCTCCAGAAAGCAGCAGAACAAGCCAGGGGAGCGGTGGAAGCCTTGGTTCTTCAAAAACGATGGAAAATAGCGAGAGGTTTTACCCCTCGCCTGCATTTTTGCAGTTTGTTTTAAAAGCAGAACTCTTACTTGGGTACATAAATCTACACTTAAGTGTCTCACTGGGCTGACCCATGTTTGGAAATGTTTACCTTAGCATTTATGTAGCCTCATTAGTGTGGAATGTTTATTCTCGCTCTTGCATTTGCACTTACCTATACAGTTATATATTGTGTGCTGGAGCTGTGTGCTAATAATCCCACTGTATGTCTGACACTCTTTCACAGTAATTGCTCCCCTAGGTGCTGTTTTCCAAAGATTTCTGTTTTAACCTCTGAAATGGAAGTAGGCCTTTTTTTTACTATGAAGTTGATGGGAAAGGAAATACCATAAAATTTGGCCCAGTTTTATTTCAGTGCCTAATTGATCAGTTGGAGACAGTGATCTGGAAACTTGAGCAAGGTTATACAAGATTTGCTTATGAGGGCAAGGCAAACATTAAAATATAATTTCTGAAGCCCTGGGCACCAGTTCCTCCTTTCCTTGTGCTGATCTCCTCTTCAGCTTCAGAAAATAATAATGTAGTAGTAGTAGAAATTGCTAACATTGCTGCATTTCTGGGATGAAGTAAATGCTATACCCACTCTGTAAATTTTTATATGTATGAAAAATATACACTCCACAAGATGGAGTGATCCCAGAGGAGTGTGCATTGTAAGTGATGATCATTTCCCATTCCTTCACAGATTTGTGCCTCAGATTTGCTGTACTGTTGCCGTGCCTGGGAGATGAGTGAGCACTGACACGAGTAGAATCCAAAGTCTCTCTGTGTGCTCTGCTGCAAAATATAAAAAGCAACATAGGAAATGCACTATCCTTTTTACAAATCTATCATAGAGGCAATAAATCTTTCCTCGGAGCCTAGAATTTCCCACTGCTTCGTATTATCTTCTGCTTTGCACTCAAGTGAGGTTTACTCCAGCATCAGAGGGGCTGGAGTAACAAGCTCCTCACTAGGCTGAGGAGACGGCCCCACACAAGGGAGAAAAGGAATGCCAGAGTAAGCGGGAAAGGCTCGACAGCTCCATGGGGGTGGGAGCGAGGGTCGGGTAGGTGTGGGGGTGTCACTGAAGGGAGCTGAGGATGGGGAAGGCAAAGGCATCCCAGGACGCCAGTGGGGAGGCAGGATCTCCGGGCTGTGCTCAGCGGGGATGCCCAATGCCCCCCCTTTTGCTATGCCACTGGACATACTGGCATCCATTGGCAGTAACACCAACTGTCTCCTCAGGACACATCACTCCAGCAGGAGCTAGTTCAGGCCTTGCCGTAACATTAAACCTTCAAATATTTTAGCGTTAAACCTCTTTCCCTCTCTCCCTCCACCACACTCCCCAAGCACAAAGCCCACGGATTTTGCTCCAAAGTGCTGAACTTAACAGGCAGGCCAGAAACCAGGCAAAAGCGATGGTTATTACCCTCCCAGCCCCACAAAATACAAATGTGGGGAAAAATGACAGCTGAGATCACATCCTTTTAAGTCTTTATTTGCCAGTTAAGATCCTTTTATTCCATCAATGCAAATATGCAGAACAGCAGGAAACCATGTTTTAAGCAGCACATACCAGTTGGCTGAGAATAAACTAACTACATTCCCCAAGCAATGTAAAAGTAACAATGCACATCATCTTCCAGAAGAAGAAACAAACAGATATTGCAGCCGAGAGGCACAGCAGGCAGCTTCCGTACAAAGTAGTTTGGCTATTTAAAATGCTAGAACCAGTCCCTGCCCGTTTTTCCAACCCCACCCCCAAAAGTCCTACTATAATTTAACCACTTTTTGTTTGCTATCTACATAATATATAAAATATAAACTCTGTTTACTTATAACACTTACTTTTCTTGATAAATAGCTCTTTAAAATATCTACTGTACATATGTCCATGCGTTGACATTATATATATATAGCATTTATATATATGTATGTATGTCTGAAAAACAATAAATATATACTTAATATTGACACAGCAACAAACTGAACATATCCTCATCTTCAAAATCAAAGAAAAGAAAACCAGTACGGAGAGAAACAGTGAGTGTCACTTGTGAGCACAGCATAGCAGGGAGCTCCGACTCCTGCCCTGGCCGGGCACTGGGTGTGCCACGTACTTGGGTAGTTGTGGCGCTTCAAGTCATAGGTTAGCTCCCGGTACGGCGCGCGTAACGCAGACTGAGTCCCAACGGACTGAGACACAGAAAGGGGAGGGCGGCGAGGCTGACGGCTGGGGTAGAAAGCAAAGGAAGTCATGGAGAGCACGCGGCTGGACGGTCATAAATAACCACAGTAAACAAGTTAATAGAGTTAAGTGCTTTTAAAGATGATGGCTGGCACTGGCTGCAAAAAGTATCTTGATTATCTGTAGCCAACTCCATGTAATGAACCAGTTTTCCGACTGCCATGAGAAGACACAAATGAAACCCAGACAGCCAAATTCAGATGCTAGAAATGAGGTCACTGCACGATGCCGCGAGGCTGCGGGTTCAGAGCCAAACCTGCCCAAGGGCAGCTGAATTCACTGAACGTCCTTAATGGATGTTCACTGAACCTAATGGATGGGATTTTTTTCAAAGGATGAGCTTAAAACAAAAAAACCCAACCAAAAAACCCCACACCCAACTCCAAACAGTTAATTTCACACATGCCAAAACAGAATAAAAGATGGATTTTTCTAAACTTTTCATTTCAAAACAGCGTTCTTTGAAAATGGAACTTAACGACAAAAGAAAAAATGCAAACGACCATCTACAAACATGTTTCGTGTTCAGTTTTGGATTGACCATAGCCATTCTGTTTATTCATTTAACTGAAAATGCTGAATAAAAGCTATTTCAGTTTGACCTAAGCTGATACCCTTCATTCCTCAACCCCAAGGCTTCAATTTGGCAGCTTCGAAAAAGTCATTGCTTGCCTGGTCTCTGGCTTCAGTAAGTCATGAGGTTATGACATCACTTGATAAATGCAGCATTATGTATAGTCCCATTTACTTAAAATTTCTTCTCATGAGCAAATGGAAGTGGGCAGTTATCGTTAAGGGAAATTATTTTTGTTGGACAGATTTCATCCAGCAGCTCAAGAGAGAGGAAATTTTAAAGCAGGTAAGACTGCCAATTACTATTGTTATACATCACCTCTAAAACTGACAAACTTTGCTCCCCACAAGTAACAACTTCAACAACAACAAGAAGAAACTGCTGTCCTGAATAATCCTGCCATTTCACAGTTAGTCCCAGACACCCAGGGAGCACTGCAGAGGTCAAACAGTCCAGCGCTGAGCTTCATACATACTTAAGGGTGCATCACTGGGCCACTGAAACATCACACCAGCACGGAGTATCTGCACAAAGTCAAAAGTCTGCTGGGTACTTTTACACCCTTGTAAATACAGAACTTCTTAACAGTGACGAGACTTCATAATTTGTGATATTTTATCTTGAAGGCCATAGATAAAAGTCAATCAGAAAAATTCCCAGCAACGAGAAATTCTGTCATCAGTAATTTCTGAATCTGTACAAAGACACCATCAAGATACTATGTTCATCTTTACTCATTAAATGAAATCTGCTTTTTTGTTGTTTTGGTAGAGAAACAAGTGATTTTAAATTGTCTGGGTCTTTTCCAGATTTGTACAGACACAGAAATAAGTAAGGTAACAGAGAAATTGAATTGTCCTTGCGCCGTGACCACACGCAGCAGCAAAGCCTCCTTTTTTGAATGGCTGAACTTCCAGGACAGCTGTTCGCTTGTACAGTCACTGATTTGAAAGTTATCCAAAAGAAGGAAACACTAAGTACAAAGTGGAGAGTGCCTCCGATTGCCCTATGCCAGCTGGGCAGGAATTTCTCATGCTTTCAGCCAAAGCAAAGGATGAACTCCGCGGCAGCCCATCCTGAGCGTAAACTCGTCTATCCCTGCCCTGATTCTCTGCCATATTGGCTGCATGGGTAAGGACGTATCATCTCTACTTGGTATTTTCTAACTACACGGCTAAAGTACGACTAATTTAACAGACGCGTGACATTAGACACGGGAAACCCCAAGCTCTTGCAGAGTTGTTGTGCCTCCACTGAGTTCAGCACCGAGGACGCGCAGGGATCTGGCAGGAGTACAGGACGGATGCTGCATCCCTGAGGGCAGGGTCCCTTCTCAGGCTCCCAAACACAGCGGTGGAGCGAGGCTGCTACTACCACCCTCCGGAGGTGCGGCCCTCACCCTCCGCGCAGCCAGCACATGCTGCCTGTTGGCACAGGCACACAGGTACCAGACTGCAGACGCACCTTCCCTGCTGCAGCGCTCCCTGCTGCAGCCACCGCTCTCCCTTTGGGCACACGGAAGGACTCCAGTTGTACCCTGTCATCACACAGCGTAGGGCTGCCTACCCCTGGTGTGGAACCCAATGCAATTCCCATGGAAAATAAGACATCGTCTCTCACCGACTGTCCCAGCACTGGGACAGACCCCTGTAGAGCAGCACAGCATTTCACGCGGGCTCTCCCCTTTGGCTTTTTGTTTGTCTTTGGCAACCGACCGCAATGTTCAGTAACCTATGTGCACAGGATGATGGCAAAGGAAAGAGCCTCTCCAACAGCAGCCCTGGGAAAGAGCAATGGACGTTTCTTACCTAGCGTACGAACAAGCTCGTTTGGGGGCTGCTGTAAATTCCAGCAGTAGCTGCAGTTTGGCTGTCAGGCCTGCATTCATCTCAAACCTCATGGCACAGCACTGAAGAACAGCATTAAAAGTGCAATTCCAAATATTTCCTGGTGTGGTACCGCCTTCGAGTTCAATCAAGTACATCTCCGCTATCTGCTGCCCAAATTCTTAAACCACACGTGAACGCCAGAGGCTACTTAGGGAAATCCAATGTACTTTCACCTGTACCAAAAGAGCAGAGGGCTTGATGCTGCCAAGAAAGATCCCAGATTGTAAAGTGACAGTTTATCAGAATAGCAATACAGATTCTATAAATAAATCAAATTCCTTCCTCTTCTAAGCCAGGTGGAAGTTACACTTCCTTACATTTGACACTACAGCACCTTCACCTCCTAGAGAATGGAAAAACTGTCATACAGTCCTGAACACACGCAGTTACTGCTGCCGTCCCAATTAGCTAACAGCTTCACCTAAATCTAGCACAAGATCTCCGTTGCCGTCAGAAGAGGAGGTCCCACTCTGCCCCTGCTCATTCTGCCTGCCACCCCGGGGCCAGCACTGTGGTGGCACAACGAGCAGCACAGGATTCAACCCATTTGCAAGCTGGTACTAATACTAGCATCAGATGGCTACGTAACCAAAGCATTAGATTTTCTTTCTGCTAAGCAGCACAACCTGCATCAGTAAGTCTGCACGTGGGATGGATGGATGATGCCTGTCACCTAAACCTTTGGATCTGGGACAGAAAGGTTGAGCTCAGTAGTACTATCTGCACACTGTCTTGCCTGGGGACTGTTCACTGCAGGGGCAGGGAACGGGATTCCAGCATATCTTCTTCTACTCACAAAGACACGGGGAAAAAAAGGAAATACAGGTAAGAGAAACTGTCAACATTTGTGAACCAAAAGGAGGTGCAAAGACATGAACAGCAATTCCAGCACAATGACCAAACCACTGAGAAAGAAGGAAGAGTCACAAACAATTTGGTCCATGTTTAGTTCCAGTTTTGGATGATGTTTAACTAGACACAGTTAATTATCCACCAGGCTTGCATTCATGACTTGAGCTAGCCACTATTTTCAATAAATGGTTTTTGCCTTACTATATGAAAACTCTCTTGATCCCCTTGGGGCTAATTCCATTTTTCAGGAGAGAAAAAGAGAGGATTTCTTGATCAAATTCTCTCTTCTGTATTTCTCTGTGTATTTTTCAGGGCAGGAACTGTCATGGTATACCATGACAACTACAATGGGGTATTCCTGTTGGCACAATACTACCTCAGGAATTCTCAGAGAAATCCATTTTTAGGAAAAACATCCAAACTTATCAAGGGTTCCTTCCAAGACGGAACGATGAAAGCTTGCTCGAGGTCTGAGCAGAAGCAGTCAGCCCCAGAGACAGTTGCCAGAACTGGCAGAACACCATGGATAGAAACAATTCTCCGTTTGGGTGTGGTTTTGCAGTATTACATTATTCCTTCATCAGTCACACTATTACACTTTGGGGAATATTTCATGAAAGGTCACACATATGCTTTTCGAAAATGAAGCCCGCGTTAATAATTTTGGGGTGGGAGTCAAGTTTCCTAACTTTAGGCACCTAGAAGTTTAGAAGCCAAGATTCTCCCTCCAGGAGGAGGACAGGAATTTCCAATGGGCACCTCCTATATTAATCTTAGGATTCACCAAGTCAGCCTTTGGAGACCTCTCTCCATACTCAATACGTGTCCTTGCACAGCAGATCAGGACAAGACACCCAACTTCCAGCTGGCTAAAGCCAGATGAGATGAACCACACTATTGATGCCCTTCTGTTCAAAAGGCTCTAAAACTGGGCCTAGGACAGGCAGGAGCATACAGCAATCAGATGGAGTCATTTGTAGGAGAAGCCCTAGAGAAGCCCTCAGTGCTCCTAAAAATAGCAAAACTGTAAGTGCTTTTTTTAAAAAAAAATATCTTAAATTATTCTGACAGTTCTCTTTCTAACCTAAAATGGCAACACTAATGTGATAGCCTTGAGAAAGAGGGTCACATTTCCTTTTAATTTGCAACTCATCCAAATGTTCTCTTCTTTCCCCTAGTCAAAATTAACAAAAAACCCTGAACAGGTTTTTCTCAAGTTCAATACAATTTAGTGCTATATGCTTGTGTTCTGCTTTCTTCCTATCTGAGGACCTAGCACTGTAAACACATAAGCACTGGAGCAGCTTTATGCAGAAAAGTAGTATCCCTGTTTACTGGGATAATTCCTGTGCCTTTCAGTATATTCTTTCAAGAATATATTCCCAAGAGAATATAGGATTTCAAGACTGCCATGTAAAATATTAAAAAAAAGATCATAACACATGTATCAAGAGTTTGTCCACTCTGGCACAGATGACAGGGAATGATCACTACGGTACCAGTAGCTGGCCACTTTAAGGAGGTGAAGAGGTGGGGGTCTCATGTAATTTTTTTTCCCTGGAAAGGGACGGGAAGTTTTCTCATCCCTTTTGTTTTTCACTCATACTCACCACGTGGTGGAGGTGAAAGCTTCTGGGCTGAGCTATATGAAATTAATTGTTAGTATGCATCTCTCAAGTGTGAGTTCACAAAGGTTTAAAAGGACACCACCTGCCTAAGCATCATACTGTTTGACGTTGGATTTCTATTGTTTTCCACCTAAAACCAAAATGAACAATGAATTCACTCAAAAGTTAGTCCCAGACACAGGACATTTTGTGTAAACCTTCATAAGACTAGCCTGAGTTCAGCTGTGTAATAAAACTCACTATCACTACTGTGTCATACTACTTGCCATCCATGAAGGTTTTGCACAACCCATTTTTATCAGCAAATCTGTGCAGTTAACACTGAAGCTTACCGGGAGCTCGGAGAAGACCCTCCCTTCCTCAACATCTGGGCATCTGCACTGTGGTTGAGGACTACTTTGTTTTAAAAGCCACACATTTTCCTACTTAATTGTGCTTTAAATAAAAAACAAAACAAAAAAACCAACTAGCTAAACCAACACAGAGAAGTTCCTAACAAGCTATATGAAAAGTGAGCTGCCGAGATTTTCCATCTCACATGACACTTTCACACCAAGTCCCATTATTCTGTGTGTTGGTTAGAGGTGTAGTACAACAGCACAGTGGTGTCAGCTGTCATGGTAGGAACCATTCATGTCAGACACTACAGAAAATTTAATGACATGACAGTACCTTCACAGCCCTCTGGTAGGTAAGGAAAATCTAAAAGGATCTTCCCAACCTTTCACAGTAAACACAATTGGATAATCTAAAGCACCTGCAAGCAGGAGATGAGTCCATGATATATCATTCCAATCAGCCAGCTAACACTGTTACTGAAACAGTTATGTCAGCTCTTCAGTCTCCTATCTGTTTTGGGCATTTCCAAGGACCTTATCACTTTGGCATTTAGCCACCACCAGATTAAGTTGATTCAAACATTTGAATTTCCTTCTCCTGTATCCTCAGCTGTTTCTGAGATGCTCAGGCCCTCCACAGGGGCTGCATTACCATTTCCTTTAAGAGCTGGCTGGTTCCTATTCTTTCCTAGGAGCTGAGAGGAGCTAGCAGTACAGAGACATTCTGCTCTTCCGCATGGCTTCGCTGATTAAGTATGCCGGGCTCAGTTCTGGCTCCTCAGTCATGATTGAAATGTTCTGCCATTCCCCCAACTGGTTTGACTTTTTAATGGTGTCCACCACACACAGGGCATACAGACAGTCATCAAAAGTGGCAGCCATCGTGAGGGGCCTCCCGTCCCAGGTCCTCCTGTCGTCCTGGTCCTCAAATGCCTGCCGGACAGCTTGAACCATCTTAATGGTGCCCCGGAGGTACGGGGATGGGATGTCACTGAAGGCCTTCTCTGGAAGTAAGGAGTTGCTGACTGGGGTGGAGTCTTTTAGCAGGAGCTCCCGCTGAGGAGAGCTGTTGCTCTGTCCATAGAGATCAGTACCTATTACAATCAGCCGTCCTGCTGAACCCACCACAATAATGTCTTGTTTAAACTCCCCCGGCACGTTGAAGTTGAGCGTCACTGTGCAGCACACACCGCCTTCCAGGACCATCTGAAACGTACAGAAGTCATCGCTGGTGATCTGCCGTATCCCCTTGATGTGGTCCGTCTGCTTCACGAAGGTCTTGAGCAACCCATGCACTTTGACGGCCTTTTGGCTGGTGAGGAAGGTCAGGAGGTCGATGATGTAGGTGCCAACCGAGTGCAAGCCCCCACCTCCCATCAGGTCATCACAGCTCCAGTTGTACTTCTTGCCTAACAGGCTTCCGCTGTGAACCTGCACCTCGCACACCAGCAGCTCCCCTACGTAACCCTCCTGGATCAGCTGCTTCATCTTCACGAAAGCGGGCAGGAAGCGCAAAACATTCCCCATGATGCTCATGAGCTTTGGGTAATAATGAGCTGCACTCATCATCCTAAAGGCATCCAGGGGAGTTGCTGTTCGGTCACAGATGACATTTTTTCCAATGCCTGAAAAACAGTTAAAAAAAAAAAAATCAACAAAAATATATTGACTAAGCTGAAAGCCTCCATGCTATTCTTAAAGACTAAGCCAAGGAGAAAGATCCGTGAAAGAAGAAAACATTTCAATATGGTGTTAAAGGCACAAAGATCCGCTCTGGCATATTTCCAAAATGCAAGTGAGAGTTTCCTGTTGCGCCACAGTGAAAATGTATCCCTTTTTATTTTCAAAATACACTCATGCCTAAAAATAGCATGAAGGTGAGGACCTGGACAGACAAAGTAAGCTGAGGTAAGGTGGGCTGCTACCCCGCATTTGCCACCTCCTGGGAGCAGGTATGAAACCAACCACCCCCACTCAGCCATCTCACAGACGTCTCTTCTGTGATAACCTGCCTGTGTTTGAGCTTCTGAGAGCTGACTCTCAGCTTCAGATTCAGATCCCTAAAGCGTATGAGTGACATGACTGCACGTACACAGTAACTTAACGCAGGTACGCTGAAAAGCCTGAGCTTGTCTTCTCAGTGGTCTTGTCCCTTCATCTTCCCCGTTCAGACTGTTTAAGAAGCCCTGACTGGAGAGAGGGCTTGTTGCTTGATTTAAAATGTAGAAATCACCTCTCGCTTATAAAATGCCACGCTATTCTGACAACAGCACTCTTTTTTTTTTTTTTTGAAGCGGCTCTGCTGAAATGTCAACAGTGCATCCACGGTGCCAAGGGAGAGCCACAATTGCTCTAAAACAGGTCAAACATAGCTGTTACAATCTGTTCCCTCACAGAATTGCCCATATGGGCACCCTGTTTACTGAAGCTTGCATGATGGTCCTGTTTTATCTGGCCATCAAGCTGTGCAACTGACTGCATCGCAGGCTGAGATGCCTGAATAATGATTTTATTATTATCATAGAATCATAGAATGGTTTAGGTTGGAAGGGACCTCAAAGATCATCTACAACCCCCTGCCATGGGCAGGGACACCCTACACTAGACCAGGTTGCCCAAAGTCCCATCCAGCCTGGCCTTGAACACTGCCAGGGATGGGGCCTCCACAGCTTCTCTGGGCAACCTGTTCCAGTGCCTCACCACCCTCACAGGGAAGAATTTCTTCCCAACACCGAATCTAAATCTCCCCTCTTTTAGTTTCAACCCATTCCCCCTTGTCCTGTCACTGCACTCCCTGATAAACAGCCCTTCTCTGATTTCTCTGTTTTCTCCTCGTCAAATACTTTCATTCTGTACCATGCACACATATAGCGACAGAATTTCCAATTTCCTTTTTAGTGGCATACCAAGATATTTTTTTTGTTAATGAGCAATATTAGGTGAGCCATACAACACCTTAGCCCTAAACATGGCCTTTGGCTTGAGACCCTCGGGCTATAGCTGGGCCTGACACTTAAAAGAGCTGAATTTGGATCCTGCGTGCTGGAGCCCAGATGAATGAATGTGGTTACTCGCTAAATCGCTTTGGGTTTCAATTTCAGATAGGTGAGAAACCCCTTTTTCTTTAAAGAGCTGTTGTGAGGATAAAATTTTATGTGTTTTGGAGCTGTTTGGATGAAGTCATATAAATACAGACAGATGGCAGGGACCTATCTGAGCCCACTGACATGAATATTTAAGAGCCTGACTGGAAGAAGAAGGGGGTCACAGTCCAAACATTCAATAACCAGCTTATCCACACTGCCTATTCCCAGTCTTTGTCTGCTGCTATTTGAGTAGCTGAAACTGAAGGGAGGGTTGTCACCACTGAAGTGGCAGTCACGTCTAGTTAACAGCCAAGAAGGGAAAGATCTCCCTTCAGCTTGCTCCTATTTACCTTCTACTTAATCAGATAAGTAGAGATGTACTCATTTTCCTCTTATATTAGGCAGGGATCCTCTATTCAGTGGCCATGGTCTTCATTTTTCACTTTTCTCTCTCATCTTTACAGACTGCTACTGGTGACTGAATTGACATTTTCAACCTTATGATATTTCTTTTCCTGCTCCTGAATACATTTTTTTTCTGCATCTGTGTGATGCTGGAGAAAGCATTCATCCACCTGCCCTATATTGCTCTAACTGGTAGCTCCAGCTGTGCCACTTGATCCAGATCACTAACGTAATAGTCCTTGAGTAACACCGACTCTTGCAGAGAGATTTTAATCTGGCGAATCAGTTATCAAAATAAGGGAAACCTTAGTCAGACAAAACTTGCCTGCAGTGAAACCTTCCTGAAATAGTCTTTTTCCCCCCAAAGAACCCATACATACTGCATCGTCATCTGACCTGGTCACCACTGATACACAAGCACCACTTTCTGCTCCAGTTGAGCTTGCATCGTTCTGCCTCACGGGCACCTGCCGCATTTTATCTGGGCTCCGTACAGGCACTAATCTCTCCAGCTAGGCAGCTCTACATACGTGCTTGTGAGGAAAAGGATCTGCTTTTCACAAGGAACTGCAGCCCGGGGACAATCTTTTTGCTGTGTGCTCAGTACCATGTACAGTGGGGGTCAGTCCTTCACTGTGTGGGGCCGGGAGCACTTGGGATGGTCACAATCTGAGTACCAAATGATGATGATAAATATCAGAGAGAAGCCTATAGGTTCTTACATCCCTCACATTCAAGAAAAATTGCCATTAGGATCAGTGTAAGTCAGGCACACACTCAGAGAAAAGGGAAGAGCCCTAAATATTTGCATGGAGATGGAAAAAAGGTGGAGTCATGTATTTACTCCTTCCACCACTTCAACCTTTTTGGAAAGGTTTAAACCTTTTAATTACAGCAAATCCAAAATGCAAATGTTTCGACAGCCTTCCTGCCCCTGTGCGTATGCTGATAATACACGCTGTGCTCTCATCTCCGTCAGGGATTTAAACAGATTTCTGCTTGCCCAGAAAGCTTTTGTACTCTATCAAACCTCGTGCAGGTTCTTTCGGCATGACACTGCTCAGCACTTGAGTCTGTGCACACTACAGATCTTTGTCTTCTCTGTAGCTGCAAATCTGCAAGCAGCCACATTAGCTTTCTCGAAGCAGGGAGAGAACATGAAAGGTTTGCTTAATTTAATTTAGAGAAATACTCTGGTGTGCTTATGCAACTAGAATAAGAAACAGGCAGATCAAAACCCCATTGTTTTCTGCTCTCCTCTCTCTGCTCTCTTCTCAAAAGGAGAAAGAAAAAAGGTACCTTCCCTTTGAGCCATTCCCTACAGCAGGGAGAGGCAGAGCAGAGGGCAGTGCGCAAGGAAAACATCTCAGCACCGACAGGCTCGTGCAGAGGCGTGCTCTGACTGCAGGTGCTGCAGGGGAGTCTCTGGGAGGTGACCCCGCTCTCCTGGCCTGGGGTTAGGGTCTAAGCCTGTCTTCTTTTGGACCAGGCTCTCTAAGAAGGGATCAACTGTTACCACTTGTTATTCTATCCATGTGTTTTGCCACTTCACAGATCTTTGAAAATCACCCAACAGCAGACAGCAAGAACTTCATTAATTACGTAAAAGCAGGTAGAGCAGCCAGCTTGTTTCAGCAAGAAAGTGCGATAAATCTGTCTGTGGTGATAAGCAAGAGTCAAATACATCTCATTGTATGAAAGGATACATGCCCCTTCCACAGCAAGAAATTTAGTCTGTGGTGCTACAGTTCTCCATCAGGCAACTTCTGAGTCTCAATTTCTTCAGTTCTCAGGGAAAGTGAAGAACAAAAATAATTTAAGTACATGTCATTCTTTCCAAGGGCTCCACACCGCCTTCACCCCAGTTTCTCTGCTTGGCTTTGAAATGAGAGAGAGTAGTGCCAGCCAGGTAAGTGACATGACGTGGGATTTCTCTGATGTAGCCCAGACTAGGGGAGGACTCGCTCCCGGCCAGCCAACGCCAAAGCTGAACTCGGGCAACGTGTCTCCTAGCAAAGCTCCCGGCAGTGCAGGCTGACTCTCTGAAGTCCACCCACAGCTGCTGTGCAGGGCTTCAGCCTCAGACCCGCTCCATGACCCACTGCAGAAATGCCAAGAACCTGCGTTAACAGGCACCGTGCCGTGGGGCCAGTAAGCCACCTGTGCCCACAGACGGGGGGCCACAAAGTGGCAACCATGCTAGACCCAACAGGTCTGCTTCTCTGAACACCTCTATTTTCTCTTTCCAGCAGGAAAACAGGAAAAAACAATTAATGGTGGAGCTAGAAGATGTCCATCCATAAGACATACCCAATCCCTAAGCCAATGACATAGGTTTAACTTGCTCTAGCAGTCCTTAAAAATGTGAAAGGACATGAGTTCGAGCAAAACAACACATGAGAATTTGACTTCTAGGTTTGGTTGCTGAAGACTGAAAGATGGCAACATCTGACCGCTGCTTGGTTCCTCTTCAAGATGAACCAAAGTTTCTGTAGCAGGGCCCACATCACAAAACCACTACTAACACCAGTGTCTTCTTGCTTCTCAGTGTCTCACAAGGAAGGTTAAGGGCTGAATGGTCCACCTTGACTATTCTTTATCTCCGAGGGTGTATATATCCCCCAAGCCAAACCTCAACAACTTAGATACCAACTTGCATTTATTTCATTTATTTTAAAAAAGTCATTTAATAACACTGATCTCTGAAGAAGTACATGTCTAACCAACTCTCTAGAAGCAGCTGAGGAAGTAGAAAAGAGCCTGTAGAAAGTAGTAGAAAGAACCACTATCATTGGTGGCTACCATTCGTTTGAGCAAAGACTCCTCTAGCACCTGGAAAGTCAAATTGTAACCACGATCTAATGGCTTGTCACCCACCTCGCAGTAATCATTGTCGTTCAGGAAGCCATGCGATTTATTTGCAAACCTGAGCCTTCATTTTAGAAGAAGGAAGCCCTTGTGATGTGGAGATAATTTTGAAAGCGAAGCAGCCCAAAAGTGAGTAGAAAGTAGTAGGTGCAGTCCAGGTTAGTAGTATGTCATTTTTTTCCTAATGTAAACGCGGAAGGAAGAGTAAGGAACTAGAGTATGAATTTAACTCCCGATTTTGAAATGTCTGGCGTTTGCAGCTCTTCATTTTACAGACGTCTCCTTGGCTATCAGCAGCCCAGGTTACTCTGTCCCTGTAACGTCCCTGCGCTGCACAGCCTAAAACCGAGCAGAACTCCTGGGCCCACAGCGCAGGGAGGGTACAGCGGCTATAACCCGCACAGACTTCAGCAATTCTGAAACCTGCAACGTCAGCTTTTTTCCTCATCTGCTCTGATTGTGTCAAATAAGGACAGAAACATTTTCACAGGAAAAAAAAAATAAGAAAAAGCGTCTGACATTGACCTGGAACACGACTAGGCCTCCATATATTCAGCTCAGGACGTAAGACCCAATACAATATTTCCTCCTCCTCCTATTCACAAGAAAATCAAAAAGGGCTCTATTTGGAGCCCTGGCATATAATCAAAGCCTTCACTGGCAGCAGAAAGATTCATTAGTTAGCAGTCACCACCTATTGCTCTTGGTCAGGAGAGGGATGAGAGAAAGGGGAAAACAAGGTTTTGATGCACAAAGCTAAATTAGTCAGCAAAAAAATACATTTCTACAGACGAACTGTCAACACTCAAGGAACAGTCTGAGAGTTCCAGCAAATAAAGGCGGGGTGGAAGGGCATGCTTGCCCAGTTATTCCAAATGGATGATTTTAAACATTTATATCAGATTATAGCATCTTCTTTAAACACAGGGTTTTTTTTTTAAGAAGAACCAAATGGTGACAAGCCACATTATCATTAATATGGTTACAATAAATAAATATGGGCAGATCTTTATTCTCAGCTTTTGACCCCTGCACCTGCTGTTGTTGCCTTTGGATCCTATGCAGATTCGGGGGGGAATCATCTCTGGCGTTCAGTTTATGGCTTGTGAAACATGTTGCAGTGATATGTGCTGTATTATTAGTGCACATATTACTAGTTGTAACCAGATCATGGTTTCCATCCTAATGCAGTTTGATATGGTTTGCAAAGACAAAATGGTATCATCTAACACATGAATGAGGAGTGTCTCATTCATATTTTTTCCAGCATTATAACACTGAAAAATTAAGCTGAGGTATACAGCTGCTTTTATAAATGTGCCCAAGTCAACAAAAAGTAGCAAGTTTAGTTAAAAAGCTGACTTTTTTTCTGCAAATCAGTCATTTTGGCCATACTGATGAAAAACAAATATAGCAAAAACCACAGTCAAAACAAATGTCTTAAATCAAAAGTCACTACTTCTCATTTATTTTTTCTGCAAATCAGTCATTTTGGCCATACTGATGAAAAACTAGTATAGCAAAAACCACAGTCAAAACAAATGTCTTAAATCAAAAGTCACTACTTCTCGTTTAAGTATTTGTCCAGAGGAGGCCACAAAGCTGATCAGAGGGATGGCGCNCACTGGAACAGGTTGCCCAGGGAAGCTGTGGAGGCCCCATCCCTGGCAGCATTCAAGGCCAGGTTGGATGGTGCTTTGGGTGACTTGGTCTAGTGTAGGGCAACTACCCCCCCATGGCAGGGGGTTGGAACTAGATGATCCTTGTGGTTCCTTCCAACCCAAACCATTCTGTGATTCCATGACTTACAGCCATTTGTTGTTCTGCATGTACATACACACATTGTCAACTCTCTGGTTTTGCACAGAAACCATCTCAGAAACTGTGTTAGGCACCAGGAGCCAACGCATGGGTCCCTACAGGTAAACTGATGATTGACAGAAGTTCAGTATCAGTAAACCTGTATATTTTGTACATTCCCATACTGGGCAGAGATCTGTTTGCAGTACTAATCATGTTAGTGAACGGTAGTACGGCAACCCCACTAGATATTCAGAAAAAATCCTTCCATGTCTAAGAATGCTGGTGCATACCTATATGGAAAAAACATAATCAGTTTTCCCCTCAGTAATAATAACTTTTTAGATTATATACTAGAAAAAATTTCTTCACCAAAAGAGTGGTCAGCCATTGGAACAGCCTTCCTAGGGAAGAGGTCGTGAAGTCACTGACCCTGGAGGTGTTCAAAAAGCGCGTAGACGTGGCACTTTGGGACATGGTTTAGTAGACGTGGTGGTGTTGGGTTGACGGTTGGACTTGATGATCTCAGAGGTCTTTTCCAACCTTAAAGATTCTATGATTCCATGATTCAGAAATCCTCACGGCTATTTGAACCATTCCCTTCTATCCCCTTCTTTTGAATTTGCAAAAGGTACAACATTTGGAGGTTGCAAAAAATCTTCCCAGTTATTTCACTGACCTGTTACAATGCTTAAACACTCCGAACAAAAACAGGGGTTGGTAGTGAAGTTCTCTTTTCTTTTTAAATTCATTATTCCCTAAAAAAACCCAAAGAAAATATAAGTAACCTGAGCTGTAACTGCGCTGAACCATTGACTACAGAGAAGACCCACAGGACTATCAGCAGGTGACTATTTTTGCTCTTTCAGAACCACCTTCGTTGTAGCCTCACAGTCATGGTCCATTTTGCACGAAGCTGGAACAAACCACTTGAGTACTATTCTGTATTTCTAGCACATATGTAATAAGGCAAAATACCCAGCTTTCAGAATGCCTCTTGGAAATTGCATGGAAATACAGAATTCAAAGGCAGAAGCGGCTCACACAGCCAGTGTTCCTTTAAGTTTGGATATCTGGGGTGGCTCTCCAGTCTCTCAGAGATACAGCAATCGTAGTCAGTTTAGCCTGCTACGTGCATGATAAGCCATAAATCTTCAGCACCATAAATCATGATGTTCTGATCGTGCTTTTCAATCAGTGCAATATTACTTGGTGAGCAGTACCCCCTCTTAATCACAGCTCCGCAAATGGCTCCTTCCCCGCTCGGCTCCAGATGATGTCTGCACGGATACTTTGGCCCCTTGCTTTTAGCAGCAGGCAAGGCCCCACCCTGCTCCCCAGGCACAGTTTCCAAACGGTTGTCTCAACAAAAAGTGCTTCTCTCATTCGGCTGTCTTGCCAAGACACTGCTCTAAGGCCTAGAGAGATACCGTGCTCATTAATACGAAGCTCATCGGGGTTGTAGAAGCAGTAGGAAGGGGCAAAACCTATTGTCCTCCTCCCCTCGTGGGGCTCCCAGGGGAACATGAGGCAGCCAGGGCTTAAAGTGGAGTCACTCCAGACGAACAAGCAGTGGCAGGGGCTGCGGCAAGGGAAGGCGGGAAGGCGGCTGTGGAAACAGAGAAGGGGAGAGGAAGGAAGAACGCTACAAGGCGGATAGGAGGATGCTGAAAGGGGCTGGTGTGAACAGTCCAGAGGAGCTCCTGCTGCTCCAGGAGCTGCACAGCAAGCCCTCATGGTATCAGCACCATCCCCAGTCCTCAGAGGCCCATCCTCAAAGGCTCTGTTTCAGTCCAATATTCCTGTGAGCCCTGCTAGCAGCTTTTCAGCAGAACAAAAAAAAAAATAACCATGAAGGAGAAAGAAATAGATTTTAGAGAAAACTAGCACCCTTCTGTAACCCAGAGACTGGGCAGGAGGGAGGGGTGATAAAAGAAAAAGCATCTATATTAAAATGGTGGGATGTGTGTGAATTAAGCTATTGCCCAATATGTACGTCAGGATAGAGAAATATAATGCTGGGACGGGCTACTCTGAGGGGCTGATGTTATTTTCTGATGCGTTACATGCGGAGATTCGTGCCTCGCATACTGCATAGTGATGAAAGGCTTTTGAATCTCTCAGAAAATGGTCTAAATAAATATGGATATGTACATTTCTAGCAGCATGAGTGGAAAACCTGATAGAAGGCTCTGGGAAATGAGCTATTTCTGGGCCATCTCATAAAAACAATCACTCAGGTGATTGGAAAACCTTTTCACACAAGACGAGAATTTCTTACTAGTATATAGAGGTGTCGCTGCTATTATTAGATGCTGCTGCTGCCGATATTGCGATACAGTAATAATTACAGTAACAAGAAGAACAATGGTTGTATTTATTGTATTCAGCGCACAACCTGTCACTCAGTTCCTTGAGTGGCATGAAAAACGCATTTATTTCAATCAATACGTCTGCCAGGGGAAAACTGATGGCAAGACAATGTTTCTTTGAGGAAACCTTATTTAACAAAACTTTTGACAAGGAGATGAATCTGGATGAGGAATGCCTAACAAGATTGGCATTAGTCACAGCTCCAACGTTGGCCCAGGCAATCTCTGTTAATCACAGATACGTATAGCTGTTGCAAAAAATCAAGTTACTATAGCATAATGAGTCATGGCTCACGAAGTGATTCATATTAACAGGGCATGTGTGTATTCCTAGTCTGTTGGAAGTGTGAAGGAAAATAACAGTGACTGAAGGAACATATTTTCCTTTGCAGCTGAGACAGACGGCGAACGCACGCAGGGAGTAATACACCGCCCTGCTGACAAGCAACAGCTCATTTGGCCATTGCAAATCAATGGCTGATGCAGATTTCACAAACCCTGCATCTTTTCCTCTGCATCAAAACATTATGAAGCAAAGGAACACATGCACTGTTACGTTTTATAGCCAAGTGGGATGAGACATACTTCACAAATATTAGATGAAAAATTCTATACAGTAAGCACACAGATGCCCAAGCCGTACACACCACGGCGAGGGTCTCAGTTCACGCACCTACTTCTAACTCTGGTGCATCACACCGTGACTCCAGTTTTTAGGCTGGTTTATCCTCACGGATGCAAACTCTTTTCTACACAACTGCTTCAAAACCAAAATCCTGAACATTTAAATACACGGGGGGAAAAAGCTGTTTGTCACTGTTCCTGCCTCAGCTGCTCTGTAACCATAAGCTAAACCAAAGTTCACTCAAGGGACTACCTGCACGACGAAAAGAAACCCTGCACAGACACCCTGCTGCTAGTGACATACGAGCAGCATCTCCATCAACAGTTTAGGTGTCACCCAGCAAAGGAGACACGCGCAGCTCACGCAAACAGTGTGACAACTGCAAGTAGTCTCAATGAGGTAGCGGTTAATACGAGCTGTGAGCTTACAGAATTTATGTCAGCTGGGTTAGCGGTCTGTGAAAGCATTCCAGGAAACTGAAAGACAGGAAACTGGTTTGTCTTGAAACAAAAAAAAAAAAGAGCTGCTGGGTTCTTTGTAGATACCTGCTGAGGTGTGGTACCTGAGCTGGGAAAACACCCCTGCTAACTCCAAGAGATGATAACGATGCCTGCGGGTAAGTAAGTGCCATCTAAGCAGAACCAGGGCGGTTCATCAGGATGCAAGAAAATTGTAATGATGATATCAATTGTAATTATGTATTAATATTGGCGCTTTTATTTGCATGGAGGTAGTCATTAGGGTTAGGGACTGGGATCATACCTGTGCATATGTTACTGTTGCTGTAGGTATAAATGCTGCTGTAGCAGTATGCAAGGCACTTTGAAATAGATGCAGTCCTTTCGCGCTTGATGCTGGAGTCAGGGTTGCTTCATAAAGTTTTCAATAGTCCTGCAAGGAGCAGGGAGTTGGACTCTATGATCCTTATGGGTCCCTTCCCACTTGAGATCTTCTATGCTTCTGTAATATATGACCCCTTCTCTGCAAAGACCGTCTGTATGCATATGATTTTGACAACGTGCTGACTTGAAGATACTTTTTCTAGTAAGTCCGTATGAATTTTTGATTGCTTATTCTGTTGGTTTGGCTAGTTGTGGCCTTTGATTTGGGACTATAATGCATCTGCATCACTGAATCACAGAATCACAA
>VWZZ01001444.1:218346-374310 GCA_013399095.1 Psophia crepitans | reverse complement strand
CCCCAACCTGAATCAACTTCACGTTTTTACACAGGGTTAATACTTATTAAAAACAATAAACAAATGAGGGGTATAGGCACCATAGACTGCTCGGACAGTTAAATGCTATAGGAATGGAGTCTAAGATATCCCAGCTTGAAACTCAGCTGCTCTTTGAATAAATTCATCTAAAACAAGAGACTGATCAGTGGCGTTACTGAAAAAGTTGGCGAAAAGAGCAATCCCTCTGCTTAATTAGTAGTGGCACAGTCAAGAACTGAAACTACCCCGTCTCTCCGTGTCGGCTGCCTGCTTCAGCTTCAGGCTTCATGGTTTCCATTTCTGCTCGTCAGTCTGTTCCTTGGGTCTTGTGCTACCCCTATCCCCCACGTACATCAGTGCTGTAGGAAACAGTCAAATCCAAGTACCCAGCAACGCCCCCCACCCCACCCCCACCCTTTTTCTCTTCACAATCTCCAGATTTCTTCATGTATGTTCATGCCTCGCTATTCACTAATGAGGTATTATTAGATACTAACAATGCCTGCTCTCCTATGGACGTTAGGACAGATCAGTGACACATGAAGAAAGTTCTTCAGTCAACCATTAAAAAAATATTGCACTTACTTTAACCTTAAGCCCAACCTGCACAGAAAAATAAAAATAAAAATAAAAAAAAATTAACCAAAAGTGCCAAACAAAAACCCAACACTCTGGAGCAATCTATATTATGCACATATAGTGTCTTTTCCTTCATGTTGTTTAGTTGGTTTTGGTCCAGTATTTTAAAAAAATGTCCAGAAATAAACAGTTCAAAAGACACCGCAGGCTCGTTAAGGCTTTGTCTCCCCAGTGCTTCGGAAAGTTAAAAGTTTCTCTCTTTCATTGTCCGTGTCCTGCAAAGCAGTTCTCGTGGCAGAACAACTGGCCATTCAAACCATCAAATGAAAAAAAAAAAGTCAGAAGCAAGGGAAGATCGGTGTGCTTCATGGTCTCACCTGGAACCGAACAAACAGAGTACTTTAGAAATAAAAAAAAGGAAATAAACACAGTGCATGGCATTTACATTTACCATGGGTCTGCAGCCCACCAGTACAAGCAGCTGGGCTCTGAGTCTCAGATTGGACAGTAACTGCCTGGACATTAGGAAAGCAAGGCAAATCATGGTTTATTTTGTGGGCAGGGGAATGACGTACGCAGAGGCTAATAAAGGTGCACATCAGCACCACAGGCACACAGCAGAGACGGCTGGTGTTGGTGCCCACAGCCCAGCTCTCCACCAGCTACTTGAGAAGCCAGTTTGTGTTGAAAGCAAATATTAAGGTTATGGGTGAGTTATTACTGCCACCTAACTTAAGCTCATTAGCTTAAATAGCAATGATGGGCTTCCTCACAGCTTGTCCCCACCAGCAAACCTCTTGGTAGGTGAGCGCCGTGTGTTTTACTCTGCAGCTGGGAACTGGGCTGGGCTGGTTGCATGGATCAGGCACTGGGGCTCAGTGGGAAGACAAGGTGGTTCCTTCGCTTGTGCTAATGGTAGTACCAGTTCGAGATCCCTCGTGTTCCCTGGTTTTAGATTTATGAAAAAAAATTCCCCCATGTTTCATGTCAGAGTTTTTTGGCTACCAACTCACTCTCCAGCAGGCTGTTGCCACAACACGGTGCTGACAGAGTGTCTCCAAACCTCTGCTGGCCTTGGTCAGCTGGCAGCTGGTATGTGACCTGAGAATAACTGAAGATAAAGTCCTCCCCTCCTTTAAGCTTTGTAAGGAGTGTTAGGACAAGTGGCAGGCAGTGGTTAGATGGCTCATTCAGGATTTCTAGATTCTCTTTTTTTTCAAACTGTGACTGAGCCAACATACTCTTAGAGTGCCATGGAAAGTATAACAGATTATTTACTGTGAGAGGCTAGAGGGATTTTCCTTGCACTCTCCATGTGAAGATCATCTCAGAGGGCATGACACCCAGAAAGCTCCTAACCACCAGCAAAGCTCCTGGAGCAAACACCCGTGATGCTGGTTGCTGCCGAGCAGCCGGGACGTGAGGCTGTGGTGGGGCGCAGGGTTGGGCTTGCTTTACTTACCACCTGTCACTCTGAACTAGGACTTGCTGACGTTCTCATATATGACATCACTGATGCAGAACTGCTGCTTCTTCTTTTGCCACATCAGTTGCACACACTGGTGAATAAAAATGTACTGTTCCTGCAAAAAAATGACCAAATGAATGGGCATTTTTGCACTTCAGAAAGCATGACCAAAAAAACCCACACAGTGAAACAGTTTGATAGGTCACAGTAATAGCCTGCACAGCATCTCCATCTCTCCCTTCTCAACCTCTTGCAATATTGTTGGCTCCCAAAATAATAGCCCACAATTACAGATAGCAGCTGAGAAAGCATGAAATCATAGAATCATAGAATCATTAAGGTTGGAAGAGACCTGACTTGCCCTGGCTTCATAATGTCTTCTTAATAACCTGAATGATGATGGGAGAATGGAACGGACGGAACAGAACAGAACAGAACAGAACAGAATAGAATAGAATAGAATAGAATAATTTTCAGTTGGAAGACAGTCCAACTGCATGACCCTTCAAGGCTGACCAAAAGTTAACACATGTTGTTAACGGCATTGCCCAAAATTGCCCAAATGCCTGTTAACACTGACAGGCTGGGGGCATTGGCCGTCTCTCTAGGGTTTGACCACCCTCTTCATAAAGAAATGCTTCCTAATGTTAGTCAGAACCTCCCCTGGCACAGCTTTGAACCATTCCCACGTGTCCTACCACTGGATACCAGGGAGAAGAGGTCAGCACCTCCATCTCCATGTCCCCACCTCAGGAGGCTGCAGAGAGCAATGAGCTCGCCCCTCAGCCTCCTTTTCTCCAAACTAGACAAAGCCAGTGAATTAAGATGAATTGACACTGTGCTGTAGTCTTGGCTGCATTGATATCACCTGACTGGAAGCCAAAGCTGGGTGACTTGAGCTTAGCACAAAGGGAAAGGTTTTTACCGGTAACTACGATTAACCATGAGGACAGTTTCTCTATTGCGACAGTGTCTTCTGCTGGTGCAAATTTAAACTCAGAACTAGATATATTCTAAGTCACAACTATGCAGTGGGAGAAGTGCTGTGGCCATAATTATAACTTAGTTTACTAGAAACCTGATTTGCATTTAGAAACAATAACTGCTATTCTTCGTATTTCCTCTTTTGACTAGTTGCATCTTGTGAATTAAGCAAACTTGAGGAGGAGAATGTGCAAGTAGAGGCCAGCAGCCATATGGATGGCGGACATGGCATGTGAGAGAAGCGCCAGTGAGAAGCAGCACTGCTAAGTCACCTGTTTCCTCCTGGGTAACAGCACTGATGCCTGTACAGGGAAATCTGTTCCATTTCAGTATGAGGTGAGACTTTTCACTGCCACGGTCTCTGACACAGTCCATGCTGCTAATTTGGCAGGATTAGGAATGTTAGTCCGATGGTCCTGATCATTTATATAGGAGCGACCAACTGCAGGGACCTGTGGAGAGCCCTAACGTCCTGGTTTCATCCGAGAGCGAGTTAATTTTCTTCATAGCAGCCAGTATGGGGCTGTGTTTGGGTTTGTGCTGGAAGCAGCGCTGATAGTGGAGTGTTGGATAGAGGATAGCATTGACGTTTTTGCTGTTGCTGAGCAGTGCTTACACAGAGCCAAGGCCTTTTCTGCTTCCCACACTGTGGCAGGATGGCTGGGGGTGTGCGGGGAGTTGGGAGNGGCTTTTGCTTCACTGATTAAACTGTCTGTACCTGAACCCACGAGTTTTCTCACTTTCACCCTTCTGATTCTCTCCCCCTTTCCTGTGAGGGGGACTGAGCGAGCGTCTGTGTGGTGCTCAGCTGCTGGCTGGGGTAAAACCACGACACATAACCCAACACAATGTCGTTTAGTGGTGCAGGTATAATTTACACTGTATGCTGTCAAGCATTTAGCTTGGAGTCTCTGTATGGCCTTCTGGAAGTGGGTCTACTTTATATTGCCTGAAAATGAATTAAACCCCGGAAAGGTGCCTGAATGCTTTATGTGCAGCATATTGCATCCATGTCACACACGCTCCTCAAATATTTTAATTACATCCATGTTCCTTGAGGCTTGACTTCTTTACCAATAAAAAGCTAAAACCTGATTTTGTTCACAGAGCAGTTAATTATTTGGGGAGTTATCAACCTCCGTGCAAACAACTGTAAGCAAGGTGGGTCAATCACATGCACCGTTAAAATTGTAGACAGTTTTTGTGCATCAAGACCATGGTTATCTTTGGGTTTGGTTATGGACTGCCTTTTCTAAGCATTTTGTGGTTATGAACTGGCTTTTCTAAGCATTGTTGTCATACAGAGAAACACTGTAACTCAATATGAAATCTAAAAGTCATTAATTAAGGTTATTCCAAAGAGAGAGAAGGCAAACCCTGACAAATCCTACACTAAGCTTTATTTGTGCTACGCACAGGGAGCAAGTGGATTGCAAGCAAAACCAACTGTCCCAAAGCCTGGATTTCAGCCCCTGTTACTAGTGGTCTGTTGATGCCAGGAGATATCAATATGAGTTTGAAGCATGTTTCAGACCACAGAAATGCCCGTGTTTTTGCACACCCACTAATTTGGAGTGAATTTTCAATTCATAGTGTTCTCCAATCTAACCCCCCTTTTTGACTTGAGCCTTTTATTTATTTTTTTTTTTCTTCCAAACTGCTGAGTGAGACACTGCCAAGTTTCCAGTGTACGAGGCAACGTGAGCTGAGTGTGGTTTCGGGTTTTGTAAGGAAAGCCTTTTTTGGTGGCCTCTGTCCCTGATTGTCAGTGCCATCTAGTGACCTCTGCGTCCAGGCCTGGCCACTGCCTGGAGCAGCGGGAGCTCAGCGCCTGCCACAGCCCAGCCCTTGATGTCAGCCCCAGGCAGGCAATGAGTTTGTACAGTAATAAATAAAGAAATAAAAATCACATCACTTCTGCAGCGGTTACATGTTTGCAGCTGAAATAAACCATCAGGACTGGTTTCTCTGGTATTTACCTAAGTCTTTGGATTAATTTAGCAAATTGCGATGAAAAGTGGTAATTCGATAGGAACGATCCAAAATGGTCTGAGATTAATGACCTTTTCCATTTCTATTTGCTTGTTGTTGTAACTGGAAGTTTTCCTCCTTCTCCCCCTCCTCCTCCTCCTCCTCCTCCTCCTCCTCTCCTCTTCTTGACTTCTTTGCTTTGCTCAGGGTTAGGCAATCCTTGGTAGGAAATTTTCTGCCAGACCCAGCCTGCAAACAGCGACGGTGGCACCTCCAACTGCAAGGAGTTTTCCAGTGTATATTGTGTCTAACCAGTGAAGGGTACAATGACCGTGAAACCTTTCTATCACTAGTAGAAGACCTGGGAAGGTTTCAGATGCATAAAAGCTTCTGCTTTGAAAAAACAGTTTGAAATTATTTTTTTTTTGCTATTATATATTCTGACAATATGCTAAGTCTCCTGACATTTGCCTTAAAAACAGAAAAATAAATACCCAGTAGGTATTTGGGCAGGGAGGGGGGGAAGGAGGGTGTCTGGCAGACTTACAACACTTTTGTCTGTTTTGCTTGTTATTTTTATTACTGTTGTGTAACTTCCTCTGCCTGGCCAGATGATACCTTCTGAACACGCATGGATGGCTGTTCGATACTGATACCATTTCATGAGCCGTTAATCCTCTCAGCCCAATTCTTTTCAAAGTGGTTTGAAAATTTCGTATGTTAATCTCTTCTAATGCATTTTTACATATTAGTCTCGCAGAAGGTGAGAAAGGTGAGAATAACGCATCCCCTCTGGAAGACATCAGTGAGATTGTCGATATATTATCAGTCTCACCTATGCAGGAGATTAACACCGTGACAATATCACAAGGAAGATAAAAATGGTATTTACTCATAGCTGTTTTGTCAAGTGTTCAGGGGGAACAACAGTCGTCGGATACGAGCACGCTTACAGAGAGGTATGAAACAGATCTGATGATACATCCACAATGTTGAACTGATCTTACCTCTGTCTGCACCATGGACATTCTGTAGGACCGCATGTCAGACACCAGGCCCAATATATCCACGAACTCGTGGTCACGGATGTGCTGTAAGAGCCGATCCAGGGCTATGAAGGTTCCTGTTCGTCCCACTCCAGCGCTGCAACACACAGAGATATGCATCTCGTTTCAGGCTTTTCTGATGTGGACATGAAGGGAAGCCAGTGACACTGCAAAGGCAGGTGTCCTGCAGCTGAGACAATCAGATGTAGCTAATCTGAGGCCAGACAGGCTGGTTCATCTGTGGGATTTACTGCCTCGCAACCCTTCCATGCGTTGTTCAGGCAGAATGTATGGAATGGATGGCTCTGCAGTTATTTCACCTTATACTCCCCTTTACGCACTCACATGCAGAACGTGCACGCACACCCTCGTCTACCCTCTGCTCTCTGCTCTTCCCGCTTTCACTGCTCCCCTCAAAGATTTCATGAGACGTCTCTACCCACGGGGGCTGCCGCCGTAACTGCAGAGACCCGCTCGGCAGTGACTGCTGCACAGAGGCAGCTGGGGTTCAACCTGCCCGATCCAGTCCCACAGCTCTCCATGGTGCAAAGCTTTGCAAAGGCACTGCACTGCTGCGGTTCTTCCTCAAAGGACAAACCACCCAGAAGAGTCTATGCTCCAGGACTTCTGCCTTGGGAGCACGAGACAGAAGTAGTCAACAGCCATTTGGATGACAAACCTTCATTCCTACAAGGGGAAGCTCAGTGACTAGAAGAAGAGACACACTGATTTTATTTAGAGATTCTAATGGTCATCTAAATCACTGCACTGCGATTTCACATGTAAAGTTTAAGTCTGATTTCATGATGAGGTTTTATAGAGTTTCATATAGATTCCCAACACAATCTCTGAGGCCAGAAGTGTGTGTCCTAGCAAAAGTTCTTTCTGACGTCTTGTCATATTTTTCAGAAAAGCCTTGAAAATATTTGCAAGAAAGTTGCAACAGTTTGTCTCAACACAGTTCAACATAGCTTTCAAGAAACAGGTTTTTTTGTTTGTGTTTAAAAAAAAAAGTCAGTATCTTGAAGGAGATGAATACAACAGAACTTTTGATCTACTTGACAGATTGATTAATTGATAAATTCATAAATAACAAATGCAGAAGTGGTAATTACGTCAGTTTTTTGACTTCTTTAATGTTTGACAACAGTCGCTGTAGGAGTTGATCTATACATTCTTTCTCCCCCCCTTCCACTAATTTCACAGTATCGCTGCTTTTAAATTATGGTCTAAGATGTACAGTATATTCTAAAAATACTATCTAAAAATGTTTCTCTTTGCTGCTAGAAGCATCCTAATTAAAAAGAAAAAAATACTACACTTGTTACCCAGCTCTCTGATGCTTGCTTCTACTCCTTCCCAGAAAAATTAAGTGGTATATAAGGGGTTTGGTTTCATAGCACTACATATAAATCTCTTCCCTGGCACCTTTAGTGATATTGGGACTCCCAATATCCCCAATGAATTTCTCATTCTCTATGAATAAGTTACAGGGAAGGGCTGCGGGACTTGCTGCTTTTACAAATGCTGTTGTTTTGCGTTCCAGTAGAACACTAAGTGCCATATCTGGAAACCAGAGCCAGTGCTGACCATCACACAGCACCAGGAAAGACAGAGCTGGAGGGTGCTGACACATGGTGCAGCAACGTAGCTGCTGCCTCCGGGGTGGGTGATGTAGAGTTGGCTGAGATTGATCTCACCAACATCTGACTTCTGTTATGAGTGTGTCACCATATCGTACACACATTTATCCATTGCAACCTGTGTATTCAGGTATTTCTCAGGAATCTTTCATGAGTATCTCTTGTCCTAGGAGCTGCAAAGAGGTTTGAAGTCATTTGGGAGAGCTGCATCAGGAACCAGTCTGGTATGATATCACTACAATCACATGGCAACCGCCTCCAGAGACACCGAGTAAGCGAGCATCTTAGTAAACATCCAGATGATGCACAAGAGATAAAGCTGGCAGTTTATAACAAAACAATTAAAAGCCCCCCATATAATCGTTATCATGGGATATCATGCGCTCTTCATGTCACCTTCTAACGTACTGAAAGCTGAACAACCAGAAGAGGAGACTTCTGCAGGGGAGCAGCACGCTGCAGCGGGCTGCTGGATGGACTGTGCTATCCATACTGCGAAGGTATGGAAATGAGAGAGCAGGGCCAGGCTCTGAGCTGGTGTAAATTAGAATCACCTGCTGCACCTCCTCAAGCTATTTGTTTACAACATCCAAAGAGATGACCCTTGTCTAGAAACAATGCCATCGTGTCTGTGGCTGCAGGCTGAAATCCCAGCCCCATTGTAGTCAAAGCTGGGACTAGAATCATCTCCAGCTAACAGGTAAGAAGAACCCCAGAATCTCTTCTCCCAATGGTTTTCAAATCTATTTAACAAGTTAAATCCTTCAGTTTTCCATTTCCTTGAAGCATTTACCTGCAGTGTATGACCATGGGGCCTTTACTCTTTGCTGATTTCTGCCTGACCATCTGTACAAACTGGAGGATGCTTTCGGCAGCGTTGGTCGTGGGGACGCCATGATCTGGCCAGGCAGTGTAGTTAAAATGCATCACGTCTTGCACCTCATCAGCCTGACGGGAAAAGCAGAACAGCAGCATGTTCATGGGGGTTTTAACAGTGCGGTCCCGCTCAGTCAGACTGAGGTTTTTTTGTCATTTTCTGGTGGCTTTTTCACTCCCCAAATTCAGCCTAAGAAAGTAAACTCAGCCAAAAAGAGTCACAAAGAATTTACATGCTATTTGATAAAAAAGGGGAGCAGTATCAAGGCATCATTATCAAAAAGGAATGAACTGGGTTTGGGATTTGGGTTTTTTGCTTTTTTCCTCATGGTGGTTGGATTTTATTTTGCTTTTAAATCAAAAACTTGCATTTTTCAAGTTTAGGCTTTCTTCCTCTTTCTATTCCATTCCCTCTCCTTTTCTTGTTTTGCCACAGGTGAAGAGCAACGCTGTTGGCAAACAATCAAGACTGAACTCTTGACAGTTTTTCTTTTCAAGTTTCAAAGAAAAAAAAAAGAAGAAAAAGTAATTTCAGGGGCAAAGGAAATATTTAGAAAAATGCCCATTATTATAAAAACCCAAACCATTTAGAATGCTAAGAACTCTAGTGGCTTTCGGTGAAATAAGGTCCTCAACAGAACACATTTTGTCTTTGAGACTTAAAGGGACTCAAAACATGGGGAGAGGTGAGGGGTGTCATCACCAAAACCCATGGCAAGCAATGCCTTTAAGTTTTGCCATTCTGGATCAGGCTAAATACCCCTACTGCTATGACCTCTTGCAGGCAGCGGCAGATCCTTAGACAAAGGATATTAAAAAATGAGATCAGTACCAAATGCCTTGAGGTAGCTGCCCTCCGTTTGGTAAAGGACAGTTTAGTGGACTGCCAACTGCAGTCTTGTAAGTATTTTCAGTGGATGCCAACAACCCAACACACTGTGCTGTATGCATTGGCACTCCCAGCCTGCACCCTGTGCGCACTCTGCAGGCATGGCTGAGTGGGACTGAGGTCCCAGGCCAACGCTGACATCCCACTGCCCAGCTTTTTCCATGTCCCCTCAGTATCTCTGACCTTTCCTTCACGAGCTAGTGCTGGCAACAAGCCGGTGCAGGGAATGATGCCGGAAAGAAATGGTTGAAAATCTGATCAGCTTGAATTTGGGAATCACGTGCTCTCATGTATGTTTCAATACTTTGTAGGAATATATTAATGTTGCAGAATTGTTCTTCTGAAAACTATTTTCAATTTCTACATTGGTGTTTTCAAGTTTTGAATAGCTTGTCACAAAAAGATATGCCTGAGATAAAGAAGTTTACACATTTGTTGTCACTAATTATTAGCACCACAGAAATGTCCAGAACCTTGGTACTACTTTACTGAGAAATTCACAGAGATGACAATTTTAGAGGAAAGTGTTGTGATTTAGCCATTTACCTGTGTGGAGTGAGGGCAAGGCCAACAATCTTTCTCTTAGGCATTTTCCACTGAATGCCAGAAATGGCCAAAAGTTAAAGAAAAGGCTGGACCAAAATTATTCCCGCTCTTTCAGTAGGGCAAAATGTTTCACTTACATAGCTAATTCGGAAATTCCTATAAACCCAGTCTGTGTGCTCCTCCTCAGACAGCATCTCCACTGTGATGTCCCCATATGCAACAGGATCTTCTGTAAAAGGCCAGTAATGGTCACATTTCACCTGAAATGGAAATCAGTACATAGATATTTGCATTTATATAAATACATACACATACGCATATATTAAAAAGTACAATCGAAAATATACTGAACCTCAGTTTTAAAAATGTCTACAGCATCATTTACTTGATGCTGCAATAAAAGATAATATATCCTGCAACGACTTTCAGGCTGATCATTCCTATTTGTGTAACTGTGGATAAAGCTATACATTGGTTTTCTGAAGGGTAGCATTAGTTTAACAAGGAATGGAAATACATAGTGTCTTTGTAGATTGTTACTTTTCCTGATAGAATAGGCCTAAAAGGAACAAAACACAAGAAACAAGAATATACGTATAAAAAAATTATACTCCAAATATTTCTATTATAACGTCAAGGAAAATGTAAAGCTCAAGCAGGGCCACCTGGAGCTGTTTGCCCAGGACCATGTCCGGACAGCTTTTGAGTATCTCCAAGGATGGAGACTCCACAACGTCTGGACAACCTGTGCTGGTGCTCTGAGTAACAAAAGTGTTTCCTGATTTCAGATGAAATTTGATGTGTTCTTATTTGTGCCCACTGCCTCTTGTCCTGTCACTGGGCACCACTGAAGGGTCCCTTGGCTCCATTCCTTCCCAGCAGTGACAAGATCCCCAGAGCCTTCTCTTCTCCAGGCTGAAGAGTCCCAACTGCCTCAGCCTCTCCTCATGTGAAAAATGCTCCAGTCCCTTTAACCAACCTGAAATGCCTGCCATAAGTGACGAAAGTGCCATTCTAGGTCTGGTTATGATGCTGCCTCATGATCAGAAAACAATGCAAAGAAATTCACTCACCAGAAAAAAAATATATTTTCAGAATAGTTTCTTTTATACTATGCACAAGATTTTGTTACATACCCTTCTTTTCTCATTACACTGAGTGAGCATAACAATAATTTGAGATTTTTGCTGGAGAACCATCTTCCAAAAATCATTCCTAGTTTCTGGCAGTGGTCCCTGGGTTGCAATGTATTCCTGGGGTGAATTATAACCCTAAGAAACAAAGAGACAGGCGCTGTTTACCATCACGATTAATACTTCAGACCACGTATTTTTCTCGGCGTACGTATTTTTTAGCTTGCCCAAGTTCAATTTGTGCTTTTAAAATTGATTTCTAATATAAAGAAACTACTTCATGGTACTTTGAGAGTACAACTTTTGCCAGGTTTTGATGCTCTCAAAATGTAAGCGATCTGGAGTAACAGAAAATGAAGCTGTTACTATACAAATCCTTTGCCCTGAGAGCAGGAAAGGCAACATTACAAGAAAAAAAAGTAATGGAGATCCTAAATCAAAGTTCCAGCTTCTTCCAGATTTCACAGTTTAAGGATTTGTTTAGTTATAGACATAAAACCAATTACAGACACTTAGTCTGCTCATCCCAAGCAGTGCCTGTGGTGATTTTCAGTCACTGATGTAAATGGAATGTAGCAATGAACAGAATTATATGCATGTGTTTATGTCATAAGGACTTAAATTAGTAAAATATTAATTAGAATTCTGCTTGAAATAATAAAGAACATGCTGAGTCAACATCCTTAACAGATTATCATTGCTTTGTTTTATTGACGTTCAGATGCTTTATATCCACGTATTCCTTCTCCCATCCCTATCAATGTGCTTTTAGTTGGAAAGACTCCTTCCCTTCTCCAAAACCAAAAGACTGTTACAAAGGCTATAATAAAAGATCCACAGAATGGCAGTTTTGGCATCTGCTGTAACCATATTTGCTGAGATTGCATCATCAAAACTGCAGTTGGAAAGTTATTTGATATTCTAATAAGAGCAAAAGATACATCCAACACACAGCACAATCCTATGTAAACTGAGCAGTTTCTGTGCCACTGCAGTATGAGGATTGAAAAAATGTTTGTGATTTTTGAGCACTTTCCATAAATGGCTTTCTCTGTACATCTCTAGAAGTCAGGCCAACTCCATAAATGGCTTCCTCTAGACATCTTCAGAAGTCAGCTCAGTCTGAGTTTTTGCACGACACAGAATTTGCTGTTTGTTTGTCTGCATGGGCTATGTCTGACCTAAGTGTCAAACGTCCGTTGTCACAGAGATGCAGACCACCATTAGTACCCATGTTTGGAGGCAGGTACTCAGTGGGGAAGCACTCATCAGGAAAAGCCAAGCACTGAGGTGATGCATCAGCATCGTGCTGTAAGTAGAACTAAAGAGATGTAAACTATAAAAAGCAGAACAGAACAATCCAAAAAGGACTGCTCTATAAAATTCTGTTATCCATAATCCCATGTCATAGAAGTTTCCTGATTTGTGAATGATGCTTCTGAACACTGAAACATTTTTCTCTCAATTCCCTGCAAGCTTAGACACTTGCAGCTTGAGTGCTTAGGTTCATGCTCTTGACGTGCAGAAACTAAGTGCAGGCAACGTGCGCAGCAGTACATGCACAGGCGATGCTGCACTAAGAAAGAAGTAGTTTCACTGACTCTGGGGGCTCCTCCCTTCTCCATAATGCTGACTTTGCTTTCTTCAGCACAGCCAGGGCCGGCTGTTCTTCTATTCATGGCAAAGGTGCAGAATTGCTCATGCGTCTATGTTCCCCAAGTGAAAGGTCTTTTTCTAAACGGATGCTGTAGTGTCCTGCTCCCGCAGACATTTCTCTCCCTAGCACAGCTTACACCGAGCCGCAGCAAGGCGGGGGATAACAGCGGGGCAAATCCTTGCGGCAGTGGCAGGGAAAAGCCTGACTGACTGCACAAGCTCAGGCAAGAACGGAAGGAGGTTTTAGCCCACCTCCAGTGTCAAACTTTGCCTACAGCTCTGCGTATACTTTAATTACCCTGAACCCCTGGGTGCTAGTCCCTGGTAAGTGGCTGCTCTGTGCCAGGCAGAGGGAGACACACTGGGAGTGCCAGAGATGAGGCAGCAAAGCAGAAGGTCTCTCCATGCACCATCTGGGCCATGTGCATTTTGTCAGCTGTGTAGTGTCTGGCTTCATCCTTTTTCCATGTGCTGTAGAAACCTGGAAAAGTTTCTCATTCAAAAGCTTATGTTTTTCCTAGCTGTCTTGAAAAGCGACTGGATCACTTAACATTTCCTCCTCATTTCTCTACCAGTCCAATCTCGCTTTTGCAAAGATCCACAGCTCATAAAGTGCTACTGTAGCAAAATTTGCCAAAAATCTTTCCCCTCCTCACCCTCCCACCCTTTTCTTCTTTTTTTTTGGTGTCTGAAAAGTACGGTTCCGTGGAGACAAAATACTAAAAGCTGAAGGAGATGCTGAGAATGTGACTGAGCTTCCAGGAGATATTGTGCTGTTTTCAGGTGACGTGCTCTGACTGCTGTGCAGGACACTGTTGCACCGACTGAGTCTCTGTACTCACAGGAATGTAGTTGGCGTTAATGTAGTCAGACCCCTCTTCTTCATTCATTGAAACTAACCGGACGCGACTAAAATCATCTGTAAAAGGAAAAAAAAAAAATTTATTTGCTTCTCAAACACGGCACTCATCACCAACTCAGCAAAATTAAAATTAATCCTATAAGAACTGGAAAAAAAAATTATTAAAAAATAGAAAGTGCTCCTATTTACCAACAGAGCACAATGCTTGCTTTAGTAAACACCCCACGGGTGCACTATCATTACTGTTCTGCAAAATACACCCTCCAACTGCCATCCCTCTGGGCTCCCGTAGGTGTCATTAAAATTGTAAGAAAAACATTGTTACACTACTCAGTAGTAGAAACGACCTTGTGTTTCTCAACTCCAAACTCCAGTCTTGATGAACATCTCCAGAAAGCTACATCTCTTCAAAGCGAACAGAAAACATCTATTGCCTGATTGCCTCTAAGGGCAGGTTTTAGAACAGGCTTTTATCAATCAGACAATCTGTTCTGATTCTCCAATTCTCTTATTAAAACACTGGTTTATCTCTCGAGGGACTTTAGCAGGAGTCTGTATGTACCGTACTTACATGGCAGTATATTTGTGTAGCGATTTTTACAGCGATTCATGGGAAGATCAGCAGCAAAGTGGGGTATGTCAAGCCCAATCAGTTTTAGCTCCTGGGGTAACAGAAAGAAAAACACCACGGTCAAACTCACAAACACTCAAAAAAATAATTCTTTGTGAAGTGATTATTTGTGGAAGGTACGAGACTGAAGAAAAAATAATCACTTTATAAACTGACAGCAGGACTATACTGACTTTCCCGTTCTGATGCTTCGAAGTTTAGCTCCAAGCAGCTAGAGAGCAATGATGTTATTGTCTCTGCTGCTGATGCTGCCAACGCACGGCTGCCATCCGAGGTTGTGACAGTGGACTGCTGCACTCCACCCACACTTAATTAGCCAAAACAGTGTCAAACCAGAGGTTTGATAAGTTATTTCTGTGGTGGTCATTCACCCCACTTAAAGGACTTTCTTCAAGTCCTCAAGTGGCTTTTGATCTTGACATTGAGGAATGCTTAGAAGATCTTTGTTTCCAGCCATTACCTTCAGTAGCTATGTCTAATATACATGGTGCATCAGAGGACTTTTACTGGCAGCCACCCAGAATGGTGGTAACATGCTGACAATCCTCCCCACCCTCCTTCCACGTTTAAATGTTTAGGAGCAAGCTGTAGGATAGGAGCTTTTTAGTTTGATACTACTAAACTGACTTTAAATTCTGGGCAATTAAGAGAATGTACCTGAGCTGGTCTTCGAGAGATCTCCTTGCTCTTAAAGAGATTTCTGACATTACCTTCTCATTCCAGTGCTGTCCCTCAAATTAATGGCATTAAATAAATAAAGACATTAAAATCCTGAATTCAGTTCAGGCTTCCAGCATGTCCTAAGCTTAAAAGAAGTGTGTTGGTCTGTCAATTATCTTGAATTGAACGTGATGAGACACTCAAATCAGCTTACTAAATACAGTCTTTAATGACACCAAGGCCCACTTTTAAATTCTGCAGAACTGGAAATGAAGCTGACCCACCCAGCAACAGCGTACATTAAACAACACAGAGCAGAGGAACATGCCACGCAAACACAACATCTGGAAAAAGCTGATTCAGGCATTGCAACTAGGAGAGAACAGAGTCCCCACATATTTACCTCGAATTGGAGAGAAAATTTATAATCTGAATCTTTGGCCATATCCTTGATGTAGCCGTCAAAATCATCCAACTGGACAGGGCTTTAAAAGAAAACCACACAAAAATTAAGAGGGAAAAAATGTTTTTTACTATCTTTTATTTCTATTTTCCCTGAGAATATTATCACATCATGAATACGTATTTGCAAATCTAACGCTAGAAGCAACAGTGGAGAGGAAAAAAAAATCTTATGGTCCAGTGGCCCCAAACGATGAGCATACTGCTGACTGCCTGCACCACGCTGCACAAGCAGGAGAGGCTGAGAGAGGGGTGCTGATCCCTCTGGGTGAGCTGAATGCTGCAGCTGCTGATGACAGTCAGCACCCTGGTTTGTGGATGTTCGAGTTGTCCTACCTGAGGGAAACCACTGGTCTGAGGCAAGGAGGATGGCCCATGCACCCTTCCTATGATTCTCCGGCCCCTGCGCTGCTTTTGCAGGTGAGTATGTCCCCAAGGTGCAGGTGGCTCTGCAGCAAGCGGTGATCCAGAACCCCGTCGCAGACCCACTCCAAGAACCATCCCACCAGCGTACTTCTGGCACCAGGGCAGCTGCCACTTAATTTAAGTTGCCTCTTATGCCATGCAAAATGTTGGTTTCAGGTAAAGAAAACATCTGGCAGAGATACTTTTAAAACTCATCTGAGCTTTGCTTATGCAGAAAAATTGATTTCATATTTAGGGTTTGATTTTTTTAGAAGGCCCACAAAAAAAAATAAAATCCTTAAAATACCATTTTGGATGCCACTGCTGTGACTGCTTTCTCTGCTGGCTTTGAGAATGATAGACATTTGTCATTAGAGGTCAAATTCTTCTCCCAGAGAGATGGTGGCTATAAAAAGTGGCATATAACTATACAAAACTGTATAGAGCATCAGCAGGTATAAATTAGCCTTGATTTAATGACTCACATCATTCTACGCATTTTTTTTGACATGTGAGGGTCTATCTGTTAGTACAGGCACAGCCTCTGAACATAACGGAGAAATAATTAAGCAAGCGCTCTGAATAACGAAACACAGGTAAACAGCTTCCCTCACCTAATTATCATGCTCTAATTTACAAGCTGCCGAAGCATGTACACAGTAATCTTTTCATTTACGTTTGAGGCAATATGCCCAAAGGAACCTGTCTTATCACCACTTAATTACTCCTGTTTACCCGTTAGCATTAATGATCTAACGTTCTAGCAACAACTGTAATGAGAGCCCCGTGTCAAGAGGGAAATATCACTAGAAACAAATGCATCCCAGTTTTTCACCGTTTGTCATTTTTAACTAAGGGTAAGCTCTGTTGGAGTCACTAAGTTGGATAATTGATCTTTTCCCCGATGACTAATTTTGTATCAATAAGGAGCTGTTTTACGACAACGTATCTGTGGAGAAGAATTGCTTTTCTCCAATTGTTTGTTTTCTGTCTCTCTCAGGATGTGTTTATTAAGAAGGTTTCTCTATCTGTAACTGCAATATCACTATACCATGTACTCCATAATGCACGTTTAGTCTAAGGTGATGTATTTTCTTATTTCTTTAAATACCAGAGAAGTTACATACTTGGTCAGCTTTCTCTTCTTTAATCCATTTTTACTCCTGTAAAAAAAAAAAAGTGTTTTTCATTCATTAAACTATTGTATAGTCTTTATTCAAAATTAGTACTGATTTAAGAACATGTGCTTTCTGGTCACCATCATACTCAGGATGAGATCTGTGATATTATCTTGGATATTTTTAAGGTGATTGCAAAATTTTTGCTGACATCGATGGGATGCTTTTTCCATTCTGTGGCTCTGAGAATGACTTGCTTGTGAAAGAGAAAACCTGTGCCCAGCACAAGCAATGGGTCCTCTGCAAACCCTGACCCAAGAGTGCCATTGGCTTCAGGTTGACCAGAGCTGAGTCCCTGGGGTCTGGCCACAGCTGAGCCTGGCAGGGGGCTTTGCTTTTGCAGGGGATGGGGCACCATGGTGCCACCCGCAGCTGCTCCGCTCCAGCTCTACAGAAGCATCTGTTGGGTAAAAGGAGAAGACTACCACTGGTAAATTGAAGGAAGGGTGTACGAAAAAGGAAAGGGCCTGAACACTATTCCTCACCCGTTTCATAACCTGCTTATGATGATCAATGAAGACAATTGCAAATATCCTACTCACTTCAGAGGGACTCAAGCTTAAACCTTAGATAATTTTAATTGACTTCTAACAGCTAGAGATAATTACGCCAGTCATGTAATACACTGGCTTCACATGATTCATAGTGATATAATTCACTAGTGACAGCTGTGAGCAAGCTTACGAGCGTGTTAAGCAGTCTAACCCATAAGATACGGACTTAAGAACTGCACTGCACTAACTACCACCATGTGGGGTTTTTTGAGGAACGTCTGTGTTCATTTTATCATTGCCACAAAAAAGTTAAGCAGTCAATCAGATTAAATCCACAAATAAAGCACCCTGGAATAATTTGGCTAGAAGTCTGAAAACGCTGATCCCCTCTGTTAAAGCAGCCACAGAGCACAAATAGATTCTTACCTACCCAGATTTTAGTACTGTCTGTTTTTTTTCTCCTGGACATTAAACAATATCTATTCAGTCATCACATTATAATGATGCTATTTTTAATTTAATGATGATATTAAAATGATTTCTAGGTAACTTTGGTCACAGATTCAATTAGTAAACTAAAGGTGAAGACTTTTCATTTCAAAACAATGAAAATAAAAGAAGTATTGGAAGTGGAATATTTTTATTTTTCTACAATGCTAAGTTTAGAAGTGAAATTAAAAGAAAATACATTCATTTCCAAAATTAAGTTTTACAGAATGTTTGGGTTTTGGAGCTGCCACAGCTTGTAGGAATTTTGTTATCTTGTCAAGGTATATTTCCATTTAGGAATGCAGGAGCTTTGCCTGCAGAGCTAACAAGCTATAGCAATACCAGCTTTATGCTAATGTGGACATTTACTTTGCGGCGATTTACTTTGCAAAGCTTTACTTTGCAAATATTATAAACCTCTTCACCCTACAATGTTATCTATGCAGATATGATCTGTATCTGTACATTCATGTGGGGTGTGTGTGTGTGTGTATATATATATACCCTAGTATTATTTATTCTACATCTTCAAAGATTTTTTCCAATGAAATCTTAAAATTAATTCTTCTAAATTATTCAACACATTTCTATCCCCCGTGACTGTGGTAAACCTTTTAATGTCTAGCACATTGGAATTAATTTCAAAAGAAAAAATATCTAAATGCTGTTTATGATGGGAATGCTTCTAAGAACGCTTCTCCAAGGAAGACTTCAAGAGGCAATAAAACAAATGATTGACATCCATTTCTCCGCACCAATTTCTTGTGCTTTGATAGTCTCAAGAGGCCTTTGTTTCTTAGCATTGCAATTGTTTCCTGAATGTTCATAAATGTTTTAAAACAACTTGTGTGCAAAACAAAGACATTTGAAACATTAGCTGGTGTTTCATCTATTCTTCCATTTACCCTACTGATTAAAACACAAAGAGAGGGATTAATCTCGTCTCATTCAACTTCAGCTCCTTTGCACTTGGTCATCTAGACTAAAGTAGGTAGCTTGATTGAAGAGGAAACCTCTGAAGAAAGATACACATCTGGGAAGGTGAGTTAATGCATATTAATGCATATTAAGCAAAAAGAGGCAAAGGGGCTAAAGAACATGATACTCTTCGCAGCAGTGCCATTGACAGTGGCCACCTTGGGCTTCTTGACCATTAGAGAGCTAAAAGAGATCAGTGTGATGTCCACAATAATAAAACTGCTTGCCTGATCCTCCATCACTGTGCAGCTTCCATAATTGACCTTACATCAGACAAGTTACAAGTCAATATAATATTAGTGTTGGAGAGATCTGGAAGACTTCCAACTGCTGTTCAGCTGAATGTGTGTGGAGAAGAAATGGACCTTACTTTAGTTACATAAATTAATATATTTCTGAGCCCTTTCAAAGCTAACCTGGGTTTTTCTACAGACCCAATGTGACCCAAGGAAAATTGGTCTCAGAAATCCCTATGCTGAGGATTTTGATGACAGCCTGCCAGGACTTTGGTCCCGTATGGTAACACCAGGGAAAATATTTGGTTAAAAGTAAATCTTAACTTTATATCCAATTGCTGTAAATCACTACACCTTGTCCTCAAGACCATTATGAACTTAAGTTTCTTTTATACAAATTAAGCATTTTCAGATCATAGTCAATTATAATTATTTGTTAAAAGGTTTGTAAAACAGTTGACATTCTAAATAAACCGTGGACTTTTGTTGGTTAGGTATTTTCAGAAAAACCAACCAGATGTTTACTAAGTCCTTATAAATTATTTACAAACTAAACTATTTAATTTACACACATACACAGAGATGTACACACAGTGGCCCAATTTTTACACTTTGAGACTGCTAGTTTGTATTAATTCTCAGTGAATTGTTTCCTAAAGCAAAACTTTTACTGTTGTTAGGAGAGCAGAGCCACACTTTTAAAAACTAAGGTATTTGACATTACACATCAAACAGGTGGGACACGATCAAGCAATTTTAGTAATAGAAAAACAGCAGCAGCAGAAAGCAATGCCAAGCAATGAACATATGAATAATTGGGACAGAAGAAGCCAGGACTTATAGCAAAGTGGCAAAAATTGCAAAGAGAGCGATGAGATGAATATGATGACCACCACAAGACTAGCTTTTTAATACCAGAATGGGTTGGGGCATAACCAGACAAATTAGATGAAGCAGGGTAGCAAATACTTTGGTACCCACATCCTCTCCAATCCATAATCTAGTACAAAAAAAAATATATTTTCAAGAGCTTAGACCTGTTTGGAAACAAAGGTATCACACATTTTTCATGTAATAGAAATTATCATTGTTTACATGTTGCATATGGAAAAACAAGTAAATCACTTACCAAGGATTAATATAAAATGCCAAAAGATAATCAGTCCAAAGGCATGAGGGTAGCAGAGTTAGGAAAGCAAATACACTTCTACGCCTGTGAGCATTAATAAATAACATACATAGAGATGAAAAAGTGAGGAGAGTTAGTAAGACAAACAGAAATCAGGAGATCAGCAAATTCTGTTTTAAAAATCAGCTAAACCCATAAAGGCTTCCTCTTACTTATTTGATAAGAACATTATTAGCATCCATAGAATTTTTACTCCTCAACCTGAGGATTTTCAGCTATCCAACATAAAATTCTATATAATCAAAATAAATGTGTTTTATGGTATTGATTCAGGCCTGTTATTCTAAATCAATGTTAATTGATAAGCTGGCAGATTTTCAGAGAAAAGTGTGTTTGAAAATTTCATCCATAAGTTTATGGCCATTACATAGCTGATGCTAAGTCTGTTTTCTGATATTTTGAGATATTTCAGGACAGACATAGTTTGTTTTTACAACTGTGATAATCTCCCATATTTGCTTCTCCAAGTGATGCTGTGGATATCAGAACATCTGTATCAGAGACAAATTCAGATCATTCCAGTATCTCTTAATACCCTGTATTGAATCAGTTTTCTGAAAACATCCATATTACATTTTGCAGAATGTCATTTTTGAGTGCTTTAAATTCTCTCCTAGGTTTTCAGCAAAACATTAGTTGAACTTCTTCTAAATGTGGTTTTTATAAATTACTATTTATAGCAGGTTTCATTGTGGCTAAAGCAAATTTGAGTACAAAATCATTCTAAACTTCTGTATTTGCAACCTGTTTGCCAGAGTCTGCTCTGCATTTGTCCAGGAAACACACTGAGGCCTGTTCCACCTATTGGCCAAATAGGATATAGGTACTTTGCAAATGTGAAAAAATCATGAAACTTAATAAAAAATTTCCCCAGTAGTAGGACTTTTGACCAAATACACACTCAAGTGTGATTTTTTTTTTCCATCAGAAAATCTGCTGCCCTAAAAGCAATTACCATACTTTTACAACTGTTCTAGAGAACCACAAAGTGAAATTTCCTTTTCCAGTACTCTTGGCTCTTATGAAGTTGGTAGATACTATTTTTCCTGATAAGTCAGTCATGTCAATCATAATCATCTCTAATCCGAGTCTTCCAACAAGTAGTGGAAAACTTCTGCCCACAAAGGGAAAACTCCAAGTTAGCTTTAACGGGTTTTACTGCTGAAGAGAAAATGGGCAGCACAGTTTCTGCAGAGCACCTTCCTCAGGCCTTGGTAGGGGTTGCAGGGGTCAGCCAGAAGCGAGAGCCCTTTCTAGTTAATCATATGCCACAGTAGTTGCAGGATCAGGGACTTAGGGCTTATCTGCTGTTAGAATTTCTATGGGTCCGGACTGAGAATGAAATTTGGTTTACCATAAGCAGATCTCTGGTGCCACAGAGAGGTTTTCATTAGGCTTAGAAGAGAAAAGTGATGATGTTGCCAGAACATGCTTGCCTTTGGAAAGCTTTTCAGAGTTTTTACTTCCTCTTGCCTACAGAGGCAGAAGGAATTATTCAAGCCTGGGTCTTCTTTTATTGTCAAGTCACCATGAGAAATTTCCACACACTATGAAACCACAGGCTTGCATACCTACTTCCATTGTTCACAGATTAGGAACTCCAACATTAACCCATCTGATTTTTTTCAGCATATTAAAAAAATCTGTAATTGCCCAATAAATAAAATACAGTTTTCCTGGAAACATTAGAATCTTTCACCTACTGCTGAAGTGTACTGAAAAATTTTATTTAATTACAAGAAAGAGATGCAGCAGTTGCTCAAATCAAATCTGTTGAGCCAACATTTCCTTAAGAATCAGTGGATATGCCTACAGCTCCCTCACTAGATCCTTGCAGTGACCCAAAGCAAAACAGGTTTCTTAATCCTTCTACCTGTCTTTAGAGCCATATTTCCCATTTGGCTGCCTGGATGGACAGTGAGTCTGGTCATGAGGTTAGATGACAGAAGCACACAAAGCAAGGCATCTTTGCTAACTCTCAGAGAAGTCAAAACCATAAGATTAAGGTACACTGCCTTCAGTCACCAAAAATTCATGTAGATATTAAGCAGGAATATTTTCCCAGTTTTATATTTTTATAACATAATTGATGTATGTATACACATACGCATATATATACACATATACTAAATCAAGCAACAGGAACCTTCACTTTCACATCCAAACCTTTTAATTAATTCCACTTCTCATTAAAAAAGCCTTTTTATGGTTTTAATAACATCTGTTGCTAGTTTAATCATTTGATTCAAGCTTGGATATTTAATTAACATGAGTGTTTGATCTTCTGCCTTCTTTGCCATTAATATAGTCCAAGCAAGAGAAGCTGAAAGAGAGATTAGTTTGTGCTGCATACAGCTGGCTGCTATTAAAGCTAAACCAAGCAAGTGAAGCTTGTTTAATATCCAGTTAATTAGCAGCACAGTGAGGTATTGACAAGGTTTGCTGGGCTTGTTAGTTCAGTTTGCACGCTAATTTGCAAAAGGCTTGTTGTGGTGCAGTGTCAATCCATTTAATCCCGTCCTTGCTGACAGGCTGTCCCCCATGAGATCCTAGAAGCTGTTCCCTGTGCACCAACTCCTCTTTCCAACTTCTTGGCTGTCAACAAAGCTGACCATGGGTGTAAAACCAAGGCTTGTATTTTCTTCTTCCTGCATACTGTAATGGGGCTTTAGGGGGCTGACTATGCTTTTAAATATCTGTGTTTGGACTTGCCTTCAAAGATAAAAGGCTTTTGCAGAGATTGTTAATCATTTGATTATCAAAATAGGAATGAAAATGACCGCACTGGTGCCAGTCAGGCAGATCTCAAGAGCCCTTTTGCTCCTACAGCCGTTCTCTGTTCTAATTCTTCTTCTCAGCTGGTGGTGTCAGTGATGGCTTGGAGATGATAGTCAGTGCCTGCAACTCTTCCAAGGTGGTTTCCTAGGTTAGCAGGAATATGCTAGAGTTTTTCTGAGTTGTTTCAACAGTGCTGAATTTAAAGTTACAGTAAATATTTAAGTTGGCTTCTCCTTGTCTGGCAATGCAAGGAAAAATTAATTAATGGCACAGTGTGAAGACAGTGGCTAGTTGGTTACCTAAAGGCAAGCTTACTCCTGGATGTAAATATATCTCTGTGGAAGTGCTAATGGATTTATAGATCAAGTTTCTACACTTGTGTTATTTTAGGAAATATGTCTGTAAGAGAAAGGAAAAAAAAATCCTGCCAAAACACACCTATGCAACTTGGTTGACATGTATATACATCATTCTCTACTAAAAATAGCAGGTGACAGAATACATAGTCTTGAGTCATCATTGAAGAAATAAAATACTAAAATAACAGGTAGAGTAATTTTATCTTAAAGAGGGATAGTAGTGACATCAAAGCACTTAAGATTGAAGGTCATACTTGCCAAAAAGCAGAGATGGGGAAAAACATAATTAAAAGCTTTGCTTCAAATAACTCACCAATTATAGGGAAGTTTTCCATCTCTCTCTAAAGATGCAAAATTGACAAAGGTTCCAGCCCCGCACTCCCTGTTTCAGGAAGACCGTTGGGTACAAAGTTACCATTTTTGGATTTACAAAGTTTGCAATGATGTTGATTTAACAGACTCCTCTGAGTTTCGGAGAAGCTCTGAGTGCTCACATCTGACTAAGTCTGAGATATTTTGTGATAAACATAACTGAAGTCCCTTAACGTAGTCCTCCAAAACCAATAAATATTCAACACCACCTGGGATTAGATTTCCTAATAATGCCTGAAAGAGTGAAACAAGCGAAGAGTTGCTAATAAAGATCTCAAACTGACCTCCATCTGTCCAGATTTAAGCTTTCTATAGTCTGATGCTAGCACTGGTTGCTGGCTTCAGCACATATGTTAAATATTTACCTTTCTATAGTAAATATTCACTGTCCCAACTCAAAGGAAATGTATAATTGTCTCCATTTGACAGGAGCGTGGTAATTTTGAGTTCACAAAATAATTGTGAAAAAAAAAAATAATTTCCTGAATAACATTCCAGTGAATTTATCACAACTCCACTATTTTCAACTAGAAATGATAAACTGATTTTTGATTCCTTGATCTAAGCAACCAATTGCTTGCAGCATCTTACTGGATTTACTTTTTTAATTTCCTCCTAGGGTTTTCATCTTCTGTGGCTAGAGGCAGTGATGAAGAGAAAAAGAAAAAGCTTTGGGCTGCCTGCACAGTAACTAAATAGGAAAGAGAATTAATTTAACTAGGATTTTCACAGAGCCAGTTACATGTAAAAGGAACAAGCCACTGCAAAATCTGTGTGGTGTGGTTATCTGTTGCACGAAATACGTAGCCAAGACACAACACATAAAATAAAGTGTCTGCTAGGTAGTCAAGTGCAAGATTCTTCACACAAGTTTTTTTACATGAAATCATTTCCTTTCTTGACACAGGACAGTAAAATAATACAAAATATATTACATAGATTATGAAAGGATGAAAACTCCAAGACACTTCCAAAACCAGGAGGTGAACCACATATCAAGGGTTTGGAGAAGCCTCCACAGTTCAGTCAGGCCAAAGCATAACCTTGAAGTGAACTGTTACAGGTAAGGCCACCAAGAAAACAAAACTGAACTTCAATATTCAGGTAAAAACGTTTGGTGCAGATAGCTTAAGGAACCACAGATTCTGTAAAAAAGTTGTTTACTCCTACAAGACAATTTTTCCCTTCATCTATTTGACAGAACAAATGGAGAATGTTAATGTTATAGGTGAACAGCAGGGCCTGAGATCCCTTCTCGATTCGTGGGTCTCTCTATATTTGGCTGCATCCTGACTGCATAGAAAGACAAGATCTAGGTAAGCTCATATGTTCTTTCCCATGCTGCACTTCCCACAGGAAAGAAGTCCATATGAATGCAGAATTTGGACAACTGGAAGACCATGATTTGGAAGCAGACTGGCACATGCTCTAGAGAGAGACTCTCAGGGCCCTGGGCACAACCTCCCTTGTCCTGGGGGTTTGGCTGCCAGGGCTCAGGCCTTACGTGGCCTCTGAAATGCAGCATAGTGGACCTGATGAACAAACCACCTTATCTGTTGATATGGAAAATCTCCTGTTCCAAACCACATGAAGGATTTGCAAAGCATCTTGATGTCCTGCTCATGCTCAGTTGCCTCAGATCCCCAGAACCTTTAAGTTCCTGACACAACCCGTCTGTAATAAGTGACTGCACTTCTTATAGACAACATCTTGCAAAGCTCAAAATGAGGCAAAGGTTGAGGCTTATAACTCAGGTCAAGAATGAATGTAGAAAGAGGGAGAGACGTTGCACCTAAATAGCAGTAAGAGCTATTTTGAAGGTATCCTGTTCACAAGCACCTCAAGCAGCAACCATGTACACAAGCACCCTCATTCGCAACTGTTGTCATGATGTGTTTGTTATTGTGTGAAATTTTCTGAATTAGCATAAATCTGGACTTACCTGGCCATTTGTAGATGTTTTCTCCTGAGTACAATAAGAGTCACCAGCAGCAATCCAATCAGAAGGATACTTAGGATGGCTAACACGGAGATTACCACTACGTTGGGATTCATCTCAGTGACTGTACATACAAAGAAGAGCTCTTGGTTATTCAATTCAAAAGCACTTACAGTTTTGGTTTGGTTTGTTTGGTTTTTTTTTCTGAATGTTTATGGTGTTATTTTTCTGAACTGATCTCATTCAGCCTGAAGTATTACAGAAAGAAAAATCTACCAGTAGAGGTAAACGGAGTTTTTGGACTAGTTATTGCTCTTACAAAATTTCTGTGGGGAAATGACTGCATTCTGGCATTTTGTTAAACTTTGTTATATTTTGATTTCTTTTTTTCTTTTTAACTGACATTCATGTCACATCTACGTCTCCAAAGCACATTTCAACTCTGAAGTTTTTGTTCAACAATAGTCAATACCTTTTCTGATCCAAAAGCAAAATACCAGTCTGAGGCTCTATAATATACTGGGTTGAAATTGATTTAATTACTTTGGCAAATAAATTTTAACAGACTATTCTGCTTTAAAAGAGAGCTGGAATCAACTCCCAATAACAAAACCTTGATTTATTTTTGTTCCATCTTACACACTTATTGACTGTACTACTATGAGGCCGGATAGGCTGTTCTGCTCATTATATGAGAAACCCTCTCTACTTTACTTGTGCAGAATAACTTTACACCCACAGTTGTCTAAAGAAGCATTCTTCAGGTTAAAAATCATGGAGATTTTTAAGCTAAGTATCAGACACTGAACTGTCTGGATGGAGTGGTGTATGATGTACAGGAACAGTGACTAAAGCTACACAACTCCCTAACTAAGCAGAAATTACACCGATCACACCGAAGGGGAGATTTTAAAGAAAAGTCCAGTGCTCTGGGCAATTCAACAGCAATAGTCTTTCTTCAGAGTCAGTATAGAGCTGGGCTTCAGGACATGCCTGGGGAGCCTCCATCAGGAGCTCTCCCTTCAGGGTGTGACTGCTCAAGATCCTGTGGTGGCCCTTCTTCTCTCTCACCTTATCTCCACTTCCTCACTGAAAGCATAAAGCAATTTTTCTGCCTTAGCAGCTCATAAGTGTGATTTACCTCTTGTTTGGGCTTGGCAGAAGATATTTTTCTCCATAAATGTCATCAAGCACTACCCTGATGTTCAGCTGTGACACCACAAACTAGGTCCCTGATTTCTAAAACCCAGTAGAGAATTGAGCCTCTAGTTTATGTTTATTCAAGTCAGCTCCCCAGGGGGGATTTTTCTAAGAACCTTTTAAAGTTGCTTCCCCATCCCATCCGCATCTGGCAGCCTTTCTGTGACAGAAACAACCCCTGGGGCCAGCATTACCAAAAGCGGTTTTAGAAAGCAAGGAGAAACTGATGTTGTAGCTGGAGGAGGAAGAGTAAAGCAGGGAAGTGGTGCTTACCCATAGTGGAAACCGCAATGAAAGTGGGGATGCTGGGGCTATTGTGGCTGAAAGTGGTCACACTGCAGTTGTAGGAAGTGGCAGGGGTTAGGCTGGAAATGGTCACTACGTGTGAAGAGACAGTGATAGGTTCCTGCAGACATGGGGAAAAATAAACGGAAGTTTCTCTTTCCTCTGAACACAAGAGCACAAATCAGGGCTCCCCTCTCCACCCATATATTTAACCAGGTAAAGTCAAATCTGGTGAAACCCAGGGGAGGTAATCAGGGCCTGCTTTTGAAAATAGGCAGGTAGCCCAACAGTCTGGCAGACAATGGGAGAGAAAGAAGGGTGAAAACAGCAGTGGTAACCACCCAGAGCACCCCAGGGAACCCCAGGGCCCCTTGGAGAGGGTAGGAGGTTGCCTCACGGGGGGTCGGTCAGGCACACAGTTAGTGGGAAAAACGCTGCAACCCCCAAGACATGCCCAGAGGTGGGCAGAGCTCGTGAGCTCTGGTTACTAAGCCATACAGGTAGAAGGAAAACAAAGTTATTTTTATTCAATGTGTGACCAAGGCAGTCACAGTCTCTGCACCCTTATATAGAATAGAATAGAATAGAATCATTAAGGTTGGAAGAGACCTCAAGGATCATCTAGTCCAACCATCCCCCCACCACCTATTACCCACTAAACCACGTCCCTAAGTACCACATCTAACCTTTCCTTAAACACCCTCAGGGACGGTGACTCCACCACCTCCCTGGGCAACCCGTTCCAATGCCCGACCACCCTTTCAGAGAAGAATTTTCTCCTCATCTCCAACCTGAACCTTCCCTGGCGCAACTTGCAGCCATTTCCCCTTGTCCTGTCACTAGTTATCTGCGAGAAGAGGCCGACCCCCAGCTCCCCACAACTCCCTTTCAGGTAGTTGTAGAGGGCAATAAGGTCTGCCCTGAGCCTCCTTTTCTCCAGACTAAACAAGCCCAGTTCCTTCAGCCGCTCCTCATAAGACCTGTGCTCCAGCCCCTTCACCAGTTTCGTTGCCCTTCTCTGGACACGCTCCAGGGCTTCGATGTCTTTCTTGTGGTGAGGGGCCCAAAACTGGACACAGTACTCGAGGTGCAGCCTCACCAGGGCTGAGTACAGGGGGACAATCACCTCCCTGCTCCTGTTGTCTCTGCCTCTGAGGATGTGAAGAGCTGTGAGCCTTTCACATGGCCAAGGTAAGAAACAAAGCTGGAGCAAAGCCTTTGAGTAATAACCATAATCAGATATCCCACACCGCAGTTTTGCTAGCTAGTAGAAACTCTTTACATAACATATTTATACAATGTTTTAATTACTATGCCCCTGGTAAACACTTTCGTGTTTTATAAATGCTGATACGGCAAAAGAAAGCAAATACAACATAGCTTAAAGATATTGCTCCTTAAGGTCCTCAGAAGCTTTTCTGTACTCTCCAGCAGAAGCAAAGGTGGGTGGCAGATGAGAAAACAGGGACACTGAGCCAGCAGTTTAGAAAGGGAACAAGGAGAAGTTTTATGAATGACCTCATTCCAGATGGGAGTGCAAGATCCTGTACTAAGTCCTGAGCACTGGATTTTTGCAATGGCCTGTTGTCGGCCGTGGGCTCCGTCTAGGCTAGCTCCTTCTGAGGTATGGTACACAGATGAAATCACACGTACATGAGTGTAAGGAAGGAGACTTTATTCCCTAAGCTGAAAGGAGGGGCCATAGTTTGGCAATTGGACTTGGTTGGATGTTTTCCATTTTCTCCTCTGGGAAATCTAAATTACTCAAGCAAAACCCAAGATGTTCAACCTGGAAAGCTGTTGCTTTTCATTTTGCTGATTTAAAAATGGAGGAAAGAGACAAAAAGGTTCATTTAATCAGCATGGAAAAATCACAAGTAAAGAATTATCACCAGTCTAACGGGAAAGCATCTTTTTTTACAGTTCAAAAAGGAGCCTTTTCCCCTTTTTTTCATAGGGACAGAAAAGAGAGTGATGAACCTAATGAGAATTGAGCTGACAATTTCTGTGCATTTCCTAGTGCCAGATGTTCATGTCAACAAACAAGACACCCACTGAAGCTTCTGCCAAATGGAGCAGTCTTTTCCTGATGTTCTTAAAACAGATCTGGTCTGCACTAAAGCTGCAAATCCTGTGGCACCTTCCTTGCCTGATCACATCATTATTTTGAATCTCTGCTAAGTGGATAATGACTTCACAATCTTTAGCTATTCACTATGAAAAAATAAGACTCTAGTTGTAGAATCCAAACTATCCAAAGGATAATAGTGCATTTAAACATAATTTTTTTTTCCATTAGTCAGTGCCTTTCTCAGTTTAAAAAGAATATTAAATAATTCAGACTAGTCTTTCATAGGATTAAAGAGTGTATATGCCTCTTCTGGGATAATCAGTGGTCTGAGTGGGTTATTTTTTACTTGTTTTCCTGAATGTTTCCCCATTATGTGGGACAGTCCACATGACAGAATGATGTTCCATGGCATGTAAATACAGTGATTCACCATACCATCAACTAAACTGCAAAGTAAGCCTCAAATGTTGCACAGCATTGAATGTCGAGGAATTAAAACTACTACTGCACTGTTCTGCACTGAACAACGTAAGCAATTTAACCACTCAGGTGGCCTCTGAGCACAGGTACCTAACTGGGCAGAGAGAAGAGAAGGTTCATTTGTAAGGCTGAGAAGGTCTTGAGTGGGTCTTGAAGGAGATACCCTAAGAGACAAAATCCGTGAGGAGCCGCCACATTTGCAGCATAAAGGTACTCTTTGAATAGTTGTGAGGGTCCTACTGAACTCCAGTTCTCAAAGCCAGGAATAAAGTGAGCCAGAAAAAATTAAATGCCACATAAAAGATCTCATGGAATCTAAATATGTCTATTTCTCCCACTCCTTATCAAGCTCCCTGACATTTTTCCCTTCCTGCCCATTGACATTTCCTTAGCTTTGTGGTCTTTTAAGTTTTGCACAGTATATTGGAGCCATTTTCATGACTAGCTGAAGAATGACACCCTATTGGATGCACATAGCTTCTGTACAACTAGTTATAATCTCATGAATAAGACAGAAGCCAATTTTAGTATTGCAAAATAATGAAATATTTTAGTATTTGAAATGTTTTGGCAGCTTAGCTTTTAAGGGTTTAATTCTGAACCACCTCACACATTTGGTTTAATAATCTAACCTGTGTACTGAGCATAAAATGTCATTGGGCTTTACACACAAATGCTAAGCAGCAGACAACAAACCAGAAAGATGCAAGGCCCAGTCTCTGTTTCAAAGATGAAAAGCAGAAACCAAAGAAGAGACGCTTACATACCTGGACTTTTGTTTCCTGACCAGATCCAGCCTGCTGGCAGTAGACCTCAAAGAAATCAGCCACTCCTTCTTCCACCCACAACAGAGTCACGGAGGTCTGAGTCTTGTTGACAGCAAACAGTGATTTTGGAGGGGCCGGCTCTGGTGAAGAGAAAAATCTCCTTTTATTAAGCTTATCTTGAAGATTCTGGACAACTGAGAAGAGGAAGCCTCGAATAAAAATGAAAGCAATATGTGATGCATTGATCTTTCATTTCCTTCAGATAAGGCCAGCCAATGTAAAGCCCTGCCTCTCATGATGATAAACTACTGCTGTAAAATGGGAAGATGATGAAGTGTCTTTGTTTTTCTTCTCTGTTTAAACTGTTCTCTATTTGGATGGTTGTATAATTACTTCCCTTTTCAACAAAGCCCTTGTTTGAGGATGATCAGCGTATTCTATTAATAGAATGATGTTAACAGAAGCTCTTCCAGGAGATGGTTGTCCATCTGTTAGCAACACTTTTGGACTGAGAAAGTTTTGCTTCACAAGGCCTGCCCCAGGAGATGACAAAGAAGCAGCTTCCCACAAACGAAGGCCATCTAGGTTCATTTAATTGTAGCAGAGGAAATATTTAGTCAATTAGCAGTTTAAAAAAAAATCTGGTACTCTGTTGCTTTTGTTTTGTTTTGTTTTTCTAGGCTAACATTTAAAGTCCATTGGGTCTGCACTTGTTTCAGGTAGCTGCTGGAGTTTTCTCTCCTCACTGAATGCAGAGGTCCAGACTTCAGTAGTCTTCAATTTATTGCTTCAATTATTCTTGCTGTTGTGCTGGATGAATGGGCAACAGGCAAACATATACAAGGGACTGGGGTTTGTACATGGCGAGGAGGAGACAGCCCTGTGATGGGACTATTAGGGGTGTCCTGTAAGAGATGGCATCAGACATACTGTGAAATGCAACGAGGGTCTGCTCCCGGACCCACATGGATTGGCCTCAGCTGTCCTCTCCAGGGCTACCTCCCCACCCATGGACATCTGGGGCTGGGCTGGCAGTGGCCCGTGGGAGGCCATGCTGATGTCCAGTGGAGACCGCCCTTCACTGCAACCCCACCGGAGCCAACCTGGGGTGTGGAAAGCACAGGAGAACAGGAGGGGAAGCCTTGAGGAGCAGGGAGAAGAGTGAACAGCCTAGCCATGGTTTTAAGATGAAATACACTTTTTTTTCACCAGGTTATTTCACAGATTCACAGATTGGTGAAATAGGTTGGAAGGGACCTCTAGAGAACATCTTGTCCAATACCCCTACCAGAGCAGGATCACCTAGAGCAGGTTGCACAGGATTGCATCCAGGCAGGTTTTGAATATCTCCAGAGAAGGAGACTCCACAGAGGCGGACTCTGGGCAGCCTGTTCCAGTGCTCTGTCATCCTCAGAGTAAAGAAGTTTTTCCTCATACTCAAATGGAACTTCCTGTGTTCCAGTTTGTGCCCATTGCCACTTGTCCTGTCATTAGGCACCACTGAGAAGAGTCTAGCCCCTTCCTCTAGACATCCACCCTTTAGATATTTCTAAGCACTGATCGGATACCCTCTCAGTCTTCTCTTCTCCAGGCTAAACAGACCCTGGCTTGATCCTGACTTTCACCCTGAAAATGAAATCATCCTGATTTAAAGACCAAGGCTTGATCCTGATTTTCATCCTGAAGACTTCATACAATTGGTACTTGCAGACCCTAGCTTTCAACACCTCAGGCATCCTTGGAGTCCTTTGGTTTGCCTTCCTAGAGTGCAAAGTTTGGGTTTTACATTTCCAAGATGCTCTCCAGAGTTTTCAGATTTCCTCATCTATGGATGTTTAATGAAAGTTGTCATTCTCAAACAATGACCTGATTCCAGGATCCCGACACACTACATACAATGTGCTATGTATAACAACCTTTTTCTTTTATTTTTTCCCTTCACAAATAGTTTGTTATTCTCCTTCTGTGAGATGCTGTCATAGAAGCCTGGACATGATGTGTAAGATCTGCCACAAAAAACTTGGCACAAAGGACTTTCTCAAGCGGTTATAGAGAGTTTGGAGACATATCTGATCCTCAGACAATTAGATCAGTGTTCTAGGTTTGGAGCTTGCCAAGATTATATTGGCATTAGGGAGAGGGTTGAGGAAAGCAGGGTAGGGACTGAGGCACATTCACGTGGTTTCTTCTGTGTCACGGGGATTGCAGTGCACATGTTGTCCCAGAACGACATAGGAAAGCGTCCCTCTCCCTTAATTACACTCATATATCTGCTCTTGGATTCAGAAACACATTCCATCCCTCACTGCAGGTAAAAAAGTGACCTCAATTAAAATATGAGCTTTGCGTTTGGGCATCATCCCAAGTAAATCCTCCTTTTGCCTCCAGCAAATGGCTTGATTTTTCTGCAATTGGAAAGTTGCCAGAATGAAGCAAACATCATGGAGGAAAGAACATTTGGCAGGAATGCGTAAGTGACTGCCAAGTGCTGAGTCGTCTATCACTTCGAGTCAGTTCCCACTACTGCTAATTACAACTCCCATTGCTCCCTCAGAAACAGAGAGAAGGAAAACCTCTGGTAAAATATCCTTACTATTGTCTATTCAAAGTGCAAACACCATAAAGAAATAATAAAAAAAAAAACCAACCACAACAAAACAGCAAAAGCCAATAAGAAGTCTAGAAGTGATTTATCAAAATGGCATTCATTCCACTTCTCTTTGTTAGCAATGAAAGAGCAAAATAACTATACCAGTTCTTTAAGAGCCTGCTTGCCCATAAGCAAAAACCAGGAAGATACAACTAGGCTGCAGGGTGTACAACATGAATAATACATGGAACTAATGGACCTGTCTGAAAGATAAAGCAAGTTGATATTTTGAAACACTCCTCTAAAATATTTGGACAATGGTAGTGGGAAGGACATACTCACCCTCACACATCCACCCACCCGCTCCTGGGAATGAACACGTGCACCTAACTGTGCACAGATACAAGGCATGGGAAAAACTGTGGACAGGACTTGCATAGGGAAGAGAAAATCCATGGAATTTGTCTACATATTTCAAATATTCCCTTTGGTGAAAAGACCTGGAATGGGCTTCAGCTTCTTGTGGCTGTACTGCTTGCCCCAGTGCTGTTTAAGAGATTTGAGTAAGAGCCATTGAGAAACACAAACAGGCAGTGATTGCTTCAAGACTTCTAATGCAATTAGAAATTATGGAGCCCTTTAAATTCACTTCTTTCACTGTCACTCACAAAAGGTTTATTATGCATGTAGAGAAGATAATTCAGTTTGAAATTACTAACTCTTCTTTACCCCCCTTCACAGTGGAGTTAATGTGCGTAAAAGCAGTTAGGCACACTTCAAAATTTCACAGCTTTAGGTACCTAGGGCTCAATAACTCTAAGCATGTGCAAAAGTGAAGTAAAATCTCTTAAGGTATAATGGTGTAATGTCCAGTCTTCCGCACAGGTAAAGGAAGATGTTGGGCAGAAAGTTATATTTTCAAATCCTACCTAAAAGATGAAGTTCTTAAGTCTTTTGTTGTTCCTTTGTGTAAATTACACATATTTCCTTTAGAATGATTCTGGGTTCCACAACCATAAATCCGATTGGTTTTGTACTGTCATTGATTTGTATTTAAGAGTACTTTTTGGGTGTTGGAAGACTGTGGAAATGTCTAGGGAGAGAGGAGTGGCAGAGAGCAGAGTGTAGACCCAGAAATAGGCTTGTCGAAGCAGGAACATTCTGCTTTGTATTGAAAAGTTTAGCTGTGAAGCCTGAGTCACTGCTCCCAAAACCTGCCTGTGTTCAAGACCTTAGGGAAGCAAATATGGAGCAGAGTGGTTCTCCCAGCATGGCAGTAAGTGATTTCCACTCTCCAACTCCCACTTAAAGTCAGATTCTGTCACTCTCACTCCTCTTGAGTAATACTATTTTAAGAGAGTACCTTCATGTACAGAAATGAGAGGATCTTCGCAGCAAAGTGAGGTGAAAATTACAGCTTTGGAAAAGAAATGCAGTCACAGGTACGTGACACTGAAATGAGGAAGATACTGAATCTGCTGACAGAGTTACTTATATAGTAAAATCAGAGGAGGAGTAGGATTATACAAACAAGCATTTCTTACCCAATTTCACAAGCTGGGGCAGGGAAGTATTGCTGCCTCTTTCAGTACAAGCAGTCACTGAAAGGTTGTAAATGTCCCCTGGAGGCAAGTTCAGCACTGCAGTCATGCCATTGCGCGTTATCTACAATAATTATAGACACCAACTGTTACATATGACCCAAACCAGATATCCTTCTTGTAGAATTAATCTGGTCACTTAATATACTACAGAGAAAGTTCTGTGCGTCACAGCAGATGTCTTCTGCATGCTCTAGACTTTTTACGTGAACCAGTTCGCACAGACACCAACTGTGGAAAACCATGATGTTCAGCAGAATATTACAAAGCAGAGAGAAGACAATCTTAGGCCATATTTTCTGTATGACCAGTGAAAATTAAAGGAAGAAAGAAAATCTCTGTCATACCAATGAGAGTACGCTTGCATCTAGATTTTCTGAGCTGTGCAAAATGTTAACCAAACCACGGATTTGAGTCCATTGAAATGTTAGAGGTGTTTACATCAGATGAGGTATCTCTACAAACAGTACACAAGACGCTATAGGCGAGCCTTTATATATCCTAAGAATCTGCAAATTAAACCCGGCTGGGGAAGTCTAACACCTTGCTGGAGACCTGTTGACTTGGCAATAGATCTCAGGGCCTGACTTCAGTCACCTGCAAGTTTGAAACCAGGTATGATCCAAAACTAAGCTGAGCTTCAAAAGACTGTGAATAACTTCTTCCTGTTATTTCAGGGGTGAGTTCCCCATTACTCCAGGGTCACGGAGAAGGATGGAGAGCACTCTGTTTCCAGAGCACTTGTAGACTATGTGCAAAGGGCACATTCAGGAATCTCATGCTGGCTTTCATAGTCAATTTTCAGACTGAAGCTTTCAATTCCAAGAGGGATAGACAGTCCTGAATAAGGACTAACAGGACTATGCACATTATTTTGGTTACTTGTCTAAAAACTAAATAACTTTTCCAGAGTCTTGGGAAGTATTCAAATAGTAGGAAGGAAAAAAATAATCTTTACTTGATTATTTTACCTATTTATTTTAATAATTCTACAAAAAAACCCCCAACCATAATAACAATCTTAAGAATCTTAGTAAATCAGATAAAGAGAGCACAATATAGTATGATTTTTAAAGGAAGTTATTTATGAAAGTGACTGACAGAGCTTAGGAGAACAGGTACACCCTGCAGCCTGCAAACACAACCATGTTTACAAATATGAGCAGTGCCATAAAGGTTAGCTATAAACAGGTTGTTGCAGGAATTTCTTAAAGATTATTTGGTGGGTTCTCTTTTTCTGAAAATAAAATAAAGATAAATACTCCTAGAGACATCTTTGAAGTTTTATTCGCAGATATCCTCTATTTTTAATCTAGTATTCAATATTAATTTTAATTTTTCATATTCAGTGTTTACTGTATTTTGCATTTATTCAACCTGAGAATTTTTTATTAAAATATTTTTTACCAGAAGCAGTTGCACAAAAGCCAGATATTTTCCTGTAAGAATAAGAATCTTACAGAGATGACTTTTGGAAGGAAGGAAGGGATATCACAGCACAATTTTTTTAAATTCAGTTGTTAGAAAACTTTATTTTTGGGGGGAAAAGGTGAAGTTTTCTTCCTTGTTTGAAACAAAGATCCAAATATTGGAAGCTCCTGCTGTTCAGAAATGTCATGTTTTTGATCAGTTGTACTAATCAAGTAATTAGATTCATACTGCAACAAGCTCCAGACGGGTGCACTCTCTCAGCCACTAGGAATCCAACAAATACTAGGGTGTTCCATATAAATCCAAATAAAAATTGCTGATGAATTTGCGCTTACGCCGAAAATCTACTTCCCATTCAGCATCTGCTGAATCTTCAGCTGTAGAAGGGAAACCTTTCCCTTAAAAAAGACCAGACACTTTCTCCCTGTCAATGATTAAAAGATGAACAGTGATGTAGAAGCCAGTCACAGGCCACAGGCTGTGTGAAGCCACTACGTTCCTGCACTGCACTGCTCCACCGCTATTTCAAACACTTCTCACTGTACGTGCAGGGGCAGCTCTTTTGCTTCAGATTAAACATGCATCTCAGAACCCTGCAGAGCACGACTTCAATTCATAGCCGAAAACCTCAGATTTCTTTTTCTAAGTGATTTTTAAATATGCTTAAAGAGTTCAAGAGAATGTGCCAAGAACACATCTTAACACCTGGCAAGTTTTCTAAGAAGAGCACACTTCTGGGTGAAATCCTCAGCCCATCAGTTAGTGGAATGTGTATTTAAACAGAAAATGAAAAACACGTAATTTATGAGGAGGTCTGTTGGATAAAGTCAGGAAATAGGAAGTGATAGTACTGGGCCTGAATGAACTAAAAAAAACACCAACCTCAGCTAGTAATGCAGTCTGGTTATTATTAAATAGAAATTGAGAAGACCAAATCTGCTCACTAAAAAATATCCGTTATATTTTACTGTCTGTAGTTTAGAAGTTTATAAGCTATTTTTAAATTCTCACCTAAATTATCAACACTTGTTTTGGATCACCGTAGAATCATTTTGTCCACTGGCTGTTTTGAAAGCTTGAATCTTTGGAAATACATGCTAACATTGTGAAATAACTTTAATTCATCAGGCTTCTACCAATCTTTATCGGCTTGTTAAACTTTGTAATACAAAGTTATCAACTCAGAAAAAAAAACCCAAACCAAAACCAAGAGAAAAGAGCGACACCTTCCCCGTTCATACTTACACTCTTCTTGATTTTTTTTTTCCCTTCTGCAATAACCATCCAATGCAGCATCCTGGAATGAGAAAGGTCAGTACCATCTCCTCCATAGGTCCAGGTGATGTACAAAAGGTGGTTGTAATATTCTACGGAGGTAATCTCGGGTGCCACTGGTGCTGAAAGAAGGCGGCAAATGTATTACAGAGTCTAACACAGTTGATTACCAAATCCAGTAATAAACTTCTGCCAGAGGATACTGTTGGGAAGAGAGTATCGGAAATCTGCAGTTTTCCAAAGAACATCTTTTTTCATGAGAAGTTATGGTCACCTTTATTCCCAGGGTGAAAGTCCCACCTTCACAGAAGGCAGCCGTCAGCGACAGCCATCTATGCACCAAGCATCTAGTCTACAAGCATATGGCAGCTATATTATTAGGTATTAGGAGAAGCAGCTGTTGTCCCTCCTCTTCCTCCATGCATCCAGCTCCTGCCCACTGCTGTCCCCACTGATGCGCAGATTGCCCTGTCGCAGCCCCCCAGCTTGTTTGATGGCTTGTTTTGCACTGGAGCTGTCAGCAAGTCCTTAAAGAAAGATAGCAACCTCCAGAGCAACTCCTCTTCTCTTAAAATAGGTATTTGAGTAAGAGAGTTACCTCCTAGAGGCACCTCTCTGTTAACTGCAGAGGGAGTACAGCTGATCAGCTCACCTTGATTACCTTACCTAGTTTGGAGGTGTGGGTCCCCAGTTAGGATTTAAGTTTAAACTGAGTGGAGATCCAAAAGTGAAAGTCAACAATTGGTAAAGATCATAACCCCCTCTCCAAGGGCTATCGGTGGGATAGCCTGGATAACGCGCCAGCACAGCCCTGGGTGCCAGCACGGCTGTGGGTGCCAGCAGCTGAGATGGAACGCAGGAACAACTGTGAGGGAGCTCGGGTCTGTTTGAAGGGACCACAAGATGTCACTGCTGCTTTCGTGAAGGCTCCTATGACTTTTGCAATGAGACACTCATTAGCGAACATATTTACTGGAGTAATTGCTGAGAAAGGCAGCAAATACAGTGTGCGGACAATTTAGAGCCATTTAGGAATGTTTAGTAAGGCTATTCTCTGAAATTAGTCTTGAAAATGTTCTTTCATGTTACTGAGAGGAAGCAACCTTATTCAGCATAAAATCTTTAAAGTAATTCTTCTTTTAATTTCTAGACTTCCCATTCCATCCCTACACAAGGATTGCGTATTTCTTACAATTTAATGTCATGACTAGCATTAATCTTATACACTAATAATAATTTCTTCCGATACCTAAATATTGATGACATATTTTTTCTTCTTAATGTTCACACAGCTGTTTGCTTGAAGTATCTGGCAATGAACATTCAGGATCTTTGAAATGAGACTAAGGGGCTTGTACCCCCGACTCCCCCACCACCATGTTCCACTGGAAAATGAGTGGCACGGAGAGGCTATTGGAAATTACATCCCGTTGAGGACCTGGCCTGAAGTGACATCTGAAAGCATACACAGGGCCAACAGACAGCAGACGCGGTGGCACTCACCAATACCAACAGTCTGTCTGTCTTACTGTTTTTACTTCTCCAAAGCTAAAAGCATTCTCATTGTAGAAGAAAATGCTGGTGGTCTAAAGTGCCGTCGATTATGATTGCTCTAAATCCAGCTGTTTACAGCAGGTGGCATTAAAAACTCATTAGTCACCACAGCAACGCTGGCAGCACCACGATCTCTCCCTGCGTTGAAACAACAGCGTGCAACTGTTGCTGCAGGAACCTGGGAAAACAACTGCTGCTTCTGAAAAGTCTCTGTGATCCCCCAAATCTCCCCCATTCTCTTGGGGACATCTGACCGGTTGTCGTGGGAGAGAGCTATATATCATCTAGTCTTTCCTAACACCCTTTTTCATTCCAAGTACTGCAGTTCGGTAAAGCCCCAGCCTAGCGACAGGCTCCAGGTGAGCAGTTGGGATCCTGCGTTAGGGAAATGGTTTGTCTGCTCTGAGCTTGCTGCAAGGTGTGGTCCCAAACTCCCAGATGATCCTTCTGCTTTGTTTGAAAAAATAAAGCTTATGCTCAGGTGCAGAGATTAGCTTTCCAGTTATACACAGAAGAACTGACAGACGGTGTACTGTCAAGAAGATTACAAAATCTTCATCCTAGTATTTTAAAATTTAGGGCTTTTTGGTGTTTTGTTTGTTCATTTGTTTTAACTCCTGGCAACCTGTGCAGGCGAGGTAGCGTTGTTCAGAATGACGCAGAAAGGGACCAAGTGCTCCATAAAACCATCTGTTCCCTCTCTGGAAAGCAAGGGGCTGAGAGTGACACAGAACGCTGCAGTCCCCTGGTAACTTGAAAGAGTGAAAAGGCAGCACCTACTGGGGACAAACATTTCCAACCTGCAGACATGAAAAATTGGCACACCACTTTCTTGCGAGTTATTCTGACAGCAGTCCCTGGACAAAGCTGAAGAGTTTTCAAGTAATAAGGCAGTCAGAGGACAGGAGTGTATTTAATGCTCACATTCAATGGTGACCATCTATAAGCACCTGTAACTTGATTAAACCAGATTTGTTTGGTAGGACCCTTCCTTAAAATGCTGTGATCTGGCTCAGTGCTATGCAACGTTTTCATCAATACTCAGAAAGTAAAAGCACTGCTGATGAACCATGCAAGTAACATGGCAACTGGCAGAGGTGCAGAAGATTTGGACAGGGCTGTGATTTGAATTACTGGCCCCTATGCTGAGCCTGTTCAGACAAAATGTATTTCAAAATGCCAGGTGCAAAGCTGAGTCTTTAGGAAAAATGCATGCAGACAACACTTTCCAAATGACAAATTCTGGAAAGCAGCTACCCTAGGAAGGAGTTAGAAGCCACAGAATAGAAGCAAATCAACACAGACCTCCAGTGTGGTGCCATGGTAAATGAAATCATCTAGATGCACAAACAGGAGAGCATTGAATAGGGAGCTGATTTTGCTCTGTAGGAGTATTCAGCAGGCTGGCATTACACTTTCAGTTTTCACATACTTTGGTAAAGACAGTAAAAATTATAGAGGCAAAGTGGGGAAAAAAAGTAACGTGAGAAATTGCCTTACTGTGAGAGCACCTGGAGAGTTCAATGGAAGTAATTTATCAACAGAAAAGAGTAAAGCTAAATTCTGTATAGAGAGGGAAAAAAGCTTTGTGTCTCTTCAATCAATAAAAGTGTAACAAGAATCAGGGACTGGATGTTAAAACTAGAAAAATTAAGATCAGAAGCAAAGGATAAACCTTTGATAATGAGAGGAATTAAGCATTGGTACAACTTTTCAGCTGGATATTTTCTGAATATTTTCACTTAAGACCAGATCATGTTTTTGAAGAGAGGTTTTGCCAACCATAAGTGGACAACATTATCTGAGAGATTCATCCATTATTGATTTTGTCTGTATCTGCTAGTTAAGGAGTTCATCCATTTTTCATCTACTAGTGGGAACCGTCTTTACTTTCCCCATACAGAGATCCACACTGATCCTGAAGACAGTTTATATTTTGGAATAATCTTAATCTCCCTAATTCTTGCTGCAGGTTTCTGAAGACACAATATTGAAGTGTGAGGGCCCCACTGGAACATTTCCACTTTAAAACGCTGAACCTGGTACTCAAATCAGTTGCAAAGGCCATTTCCCCCCTCATACAGCAACCAACCAGCTGGAAAATTGCTTCCTTATAGAGATACAGAAAAGTTGATTGATGCCAAAGGACAATGAATATCCCTGGAGACCCCTCACGGGGCCCCAGTGGGCGCTATGAGTTTCTAATAAAGTGGAGAAGTGCCAGAATTTGTTGGCGGTGTAGCTTGATATCAGATATCTCAGGATGGGAGGGTTTCTGATTACTTCAGTGAAGGTAGGACTTCACCCACTAGTAATTTTTCTGTCGTGCCTCTGTCGAGCACAGGCACTATACTCATCATCATTCCAAATGGGTCTTATTCCATTCCTTCCTCAGTTACATCCTTTTAGCCTCTTGCCAAAAAGAAAATCTGGAACCAGGCCAGTATCTGTTTTGGAGGGAGTGGCTGGGACCTTGCAGGCTGATTTTCCTCCTAATTTGATTTCTACAGCTGGAAAAGATGAGCGAGTCATACTTTATTTCCTCTCATGGTGCATCTGAATTATTTACTGCTTTCAATCACCTTCTGCAAGGTGAACTAAACAGTGGTACATAAAAGTAAAATGATTCAATAGGGGACTTTGACTTAACCAGCCTGGATGCTCGGAACACGTGGCAAGGAGCTAACAGTAACTCGTGTAGGCTCTTCCCTCTCCGACTAATCTGTTTGACATATTGAAGACTCAAACCCAAAGTATCTGACAAGAGACAATGGAGTGTGTTAATGCAAGGCTGGTCCCAACTGGAAGAGTGCAATCCATGTGCTTATATCAATTTACTGTAGCTGAGAGTCCGGGTGATGAACGACTTGCCAGCACCACACAGTTTCCCAAGGCCAATTTACCCAGTGCAGGTGCAACGCCTTGATCGCAGGAGCACCCCTCCTTCCTTACCATGCACAAGCGAAAAACACCCAGCAGGAAAGGCAAGGCTGGAGGACAAGAATAATGTGCTACCGAACGTACTACCTGCCTCTGTCCGCCTAAGAGTGCAGAATTCTGCTTCACATTAGGTCATGGTCTGACCTGCGGATTACTCTTGGTAGGGGGAAAGAGGAGGGAAAAGTATTTGGAAACATTGCAAATGTAAGGAAAAATGTTTCAGAATAGTAGCAAATCTAAGAATTCAGATTACTATTTACCCATTAACTTCGCAGTGTCTAAAACATACACTGTCATAAAACCCGATCAGGACCACTGCCCCTCGCTGGAGCCCTGCGTTCAGCTGGTGGAGGACTGGAACAGAGTGATCAAACACTGCACTTTGCATCGGGAAATTATGCATATTAACGCAGTCCTCAGCGCTTTCCTTAAAAAGCCACAACACAGAACTTAGCTGTTGAATACCCTAACTTGCAAGGGTCTGCAGGTGAAAAACAACACCCAAGTCAGGCTTTCGGAGCACCTCAGCTCCCCGGAGCATTTCCATGGTCTTTTCAGGCAGCTGCTTACCTGTTATGAAGCTGATGGTGGAGCTGTCACAGCAGCTCATCTCTGGGTTCCCCCAGGTCACCATGGTGACTCGGAAATTGTAATACCAGGCAGGCAGCAGGTTAGCTATTCTCTGTAAAATGACAAAAGACAAACAGAAGTTCAGGAGAAAATTCACCAGCATGAAGTGTGACTTATAAAACACGACAATATTTATAAATCTAGTGCCTACACATGGGAACAGTTTACTGAGCTTCCACTCCTTGCTCCAGTGGAAACCTCTGTGCTGTGGGATTTCAATTTATTCAAAAATCTGTACAGTGAGACCAAACATGGTTGTGGCAGCTCTGCCCATTACCCACATGCACATGGTCCCAGGTCCTACCCACCATGGGAACCTCTCACTGACTTCCAGGGCAGTGAGAGCTATTCCCACAGAACACTCTCCCATCACAAAATTCTGATTTCATGAAGGCAGAATATTTAAACGGGAAATGTAGGCTTTTCTATTTCGATGAAATAGGGTTTGAGGATAAATTAGAAACAATGTTTTTGACATCAAAAATTGTCACTTCAAAAGACTTACTTTTTCCAATTTTCAAAGTGTATTTCACTTTGTATTATCATTTATTATAAATGAAATATGAATGAAACATAAATGACTTATGAGACATAAATTATATATATAAATACAAATGAGATATAAATGAAGCATAAAATGCAATATATTTTATATTATAATACTGTATGTAATATTTAAGTTAAAATTCAAATACTGCCACTGATAGCACAAAAGACTTCAAATGTTTAATTTTATGTTTAAATGAAAATCCTCATGATATTTTTAAAATTAAAAATAAAAGCAAATTGGAAATAATGAATTTTTTTAAAAAAATTAGAAATTTCTATTTTTATAGACCTCTGCTCTTTGCAGTGGCCTTTTTTTCCCCAGATACTACAAGGCAATCCAAATATAGGGTTTGTGAGCTATTCTCTTTATGCTTTTCAGAAAAAGTTTTATCCAATTAACACCAAAATCATGAAGATGGTTGGACTTTTTCTGACAAGCCCCTAGTGGAATATTGTAAACACCAACATTGCTTTGGGATATTTTGAAATAAGATGCAGAGCACAAAATGGACAAAGCACCTAAACAGAATGAAAGGGCAAATTCAGGTCCGAAGGTTCTCACAAAGCAATAATCCTTCAGGAAATAATTTTTGATCTTAGCTGTCAGATGGCTTCATGTTTCATTCCCCTGTCTTCTCACTGGGCTTGACACTGTTGCTCCAGAATACACCACTCAGAGATGTCAGTAGATCATAGGGAAGTTTGTGGGACGTGGTGGGATTCTGGAGCATGAGAACCCAAATAAAAGTTCACCAACACCTACCTGTATGTTAAATGCCATAACAGAAGAACAAGGAGACACTCTTTCTAATTCAGGCTTACTCTTTAAAATTACTCTTTAAGAAATGCTCACTTTAGCTGTGATATAGCACTGTTGCATTTCAGACTGAAATTCAGACAAAGGAAGTCCAACCTGGCTCTCAGGAAAAGGATTTGCAACAGTAAGGGACAATATTTTCTCATTTTCTAATGAACCACATTAACTCTGGAAGATGGCATTACTTCTAAGATGGCTTGGATCACTCAAGTATTCATCTAGTTGTGCTGAGTCATGATTACATGATATTAATTACTCATTTGGTAAGGTTTTTTTGTTTTTAATTTCCCTGGAGATTTATGTGCTAGATTTACAGTCACGTAACCAATTACAGTTAAGCCACTGTAGCCAAAATGACTCCACAAATGTTAATATGCAAAACAATTATGGTAAATCACTGTGGCTCTCACAAGCAGCAAAAGTTATTGCTATCCTTTTTTGCATACTCATAATTTTCTGAACAACTAATTTCAGCTAAAATTGCTTGCTGTCTTGTGCTACAGTGAAGTCTGAATAAAATCTGTTCACCTTCTCTAGCAAATAATGCAAAGGGAGAGGAAAATTTCACTTTATTTCTGCAAAGGCTCATGTGCTTGTATGTGTATGTGTGCTGTTCTAGAGATCAGTCTCCACCCAGTTGAAATCCTGGTACAAATATTTCTACCTTCAGAAACACAAATGCTATTTTCACGAGAGCATCTCTGCAGCTAGACCTTCCAGATGATGCACCACAAGACCAGCCCACAAGCACCAAATCCATATTATCAATATTACTTATGTAGATAAGGTTTTGGACTACTTCTTCCCTGAGGAGATGACAGAATTTTTAAAGCCTTGGCTGACAAATTGACCCATGAACTTAAGCTGCCTCTGGACTTGCTGAACATACCCATTTGTCAATGAGAAAGAGGCTCATCTCCTATCTCATTGCTCTGCTTAAACTTTAGCATGGTTCAGCTGGCATTCCCTTACTTAAGAACAGAAAAATGCTTCTAGCATCCTGGCCATTTTCTCTGCTTTGCCTGGAAAAATGTGCCAGGCTTAAAGGCATGTATACATATTTGTGGGGGAAAGGCTGGGCAAAGAAATGTCATGAATCCCACAGGCATGGGAAAGCAATAGTCAGTAATGGTCACTTTACCACGGAGGCAGTTAAGGAGACAGTTGCTGCTATTTCATAATAGGTTGTCCACTCAGAGGTCATTGTTGATGGGTTGAAGTAAAACATTTCTACAACATATTTCCTGAACACCCCAAGGAAAGGTCTGTTCCAGCTCAAAACCACAGCAGTAGGTCCCAAAGGGTAAAGCGTCAGATCCTTTATTCCAGTGGGCACTATAAACCAGAAATTGTGATTAGCAATGTGTGTGTTATCAGTTATACTTTATTTAAAAACAATACCTTTCCTTAACCAAGTTCTACCTATTTCTAGTTTGTTCCTGACTAGTTTCCAAGAACTTCCTTGTTACAAGCAAGCGATATCTTTTTTTCAGCATTTCTTCTCCCGTTTATTATGTCTACTTTTTCAGAAATGACTACAGGCTGCTTGGTGTTGGCTGCTTAGCTTGAGATAAAGCCCAGGGCTTGCTTTTCCATAAATGGATATTTCCATTCCCCTTTGAAAATCAGGATGTTTAGGAAATATTTCAAATTGCTTAAAAACAAAAGCATCAAAAGCCATATCACGTTGGAAGTTGAAGTCTACAAGAAAGAACAGTTTTGATGTCTAGCCTTCCTTCCCTGGGGAACCTAAAGGTGCTGTCATGTATTGCTATTCTTGCCTCACAGATGACTATGCTGAGAAAGGAGAGTCAAGTGATTTGAAAAATGTCACATAAGGGTCAACTTCTGCAACCCTTACTTGTCTCAAAAGCAATTACTCTTCATGACTTAACTGAAGCTACTTAAATAAGTACTTTGCTAACATTTGCCAGGGTTGCAGAGCCCCAGCTATTGCATGCCGGGTCAGAGCTGAGACCAGCACCCAGATTACTTCAGCCCATGTTAGCACATGATTGCCTTTTCCTTCATAAATAATTTACCACATCTTTGCTTGGCTTTCCCAAAAGTGTTAATACATCCTCAGTGAAAGTGAGGCTTAAGGTAAATGTGGGGAGAATTGAATACTTTTAAAGGTGTATTTCATCTTATTTCAGTTTCATTCATCATGAACCACCCCTGATAATTTCACAGAAGAGTTTGTTTTGCAGTTCTACTATTTTAACATCAAATTCAATATCCTGGTATGAAATGAAAACTCAAGATCCACCACTAAAGTCAAGAAAGTCAAGGCATACAGAACTGAAGTTGGTGATGGCCATGTAGTAGTGCAGGAGATAAGCCAACTCTCCTGGCTCTTAGCACTGTGGCCTTCAGACACCACATCTTTGCATCCTTCATAAAGCACATTTGCAACAAAAGTCTTAACAGCGGTCCCACACACTTCATGAGACAGTGGGAATGAATCACCTCTAGGAAGTGCCTAAATCTCTCCATGCATCACAGACCACCTGCAGCTCAGGCTGGCTACACCTAAGTGAGGTGACTTCCACCCTAAATGAGATAGACCATGAGCACTGGTAGAGATGAACATATATGCAGGTGTCCAAAGGTGAAGACACTTCCTTCCACAGGGCACTCTGTGTGCAAGTCCTGGCCATAACTGCTCTCTAGTCAGGTTTGATAATAACATTTAAATGTTGTTTAATCTTCCACTGAAAGAGTATTTTCCCTACCTCAGTAATGGGCTAGACAATACAAGAAAAATATTCTCAATAAGTGTTGGTTACATTTGAAATAACCAATATGACAATTTTGTACTCCTTTGCGGGCTTTAGGACTTAATAAATATACTACCTATATTTAAAACCAAAACAAACACATTTCAAACAGTAGATGGAGGGGTTACCAATGGCAAATGTAACGGGGTCAGAAGGCGGTCCAACCAATGGTCCTTTCCGTAAGTAAACCACAACTTGGTACTGGGCACCAGGAACAAGATTTTCAATGAGGTTGCTGCTTGAATTCACCTAATAGGAAGGGAACACGTTGGATATGAAGTGTTTACTTGTTTAATTAAAAGAATATTGAGACTGTACTTGAACTACTTCAGTTACAAAAGGCATGATTCTGAACACACTGGCATCAGCAGCTAAAACTCCATTCATTGTCATTTGTCGTTGCTCAAAATGACAAAACTGCAGAAACAGTCGAGACTGTCTCGACAAATGATCTGACTCAGAAAATCACACTTGCCTTGCTGTGTAAGGTCAGCTGCCACACTGTAGACCCACTCTCTCCTACTGTCAAAGTTTATTGAAATATTCAGACTACATCATTCATATTCAGGTGATATTATTCAGGCTGGAGTATTTAGATCGTGTGTTTTCAATAAAAGCCTGAGGCTTTTCATCGGCCATCTGATTCATCTGCAGCTATGTAAGCTGAAGGCAGCGTTGTGGGAAAGCTGTCTTCTGAATGCATATGTTAAGTGACTGCATGGTGAAATCAGAGAAGAATCACTCTCTTTCACCTCTCCTGCACAGCACTAGAAAACCTGACTAAGGCACGTTGTGACTTTTCTTTTCTGTTTGAAACATCACCATTAACATTTCTGCTGTGCCACACCAGGTTTCAGTCAGAGCTGGAGGCACAATGCCTGCCCAAGTGATTCCTGGTCTGATACAATATGAGAAGTCTTATCTCCTGAAGAGTCAGCTAATAGCAAATGCACAGAGCAGCTTTGGGGAAAGGACTTCATGCACCCCTGCTAGAACTGCAGGCTGATACTTCCTGCTAAGATTTTCTTCGCAACCTTTCCAGAGTCTGTATCACAGTCACCTTTGCACTGGTGGTTTACTGCAATGCAAATGAATATATCAGTGCCAGCACAGATTTAGTGAGGAACAGGATTTGTCTTTAACAGCTGCTTTGGAAAGCCAAACCCGTTTTAAATCATGTACAATGTTAGAAATGGATAGAACTCTGCACCGAATTTTGCCCTTTTCAGCTTGTGAAAGAGAATTCAAACCAACAGCCACTAATAATTCCAGGTATAATAAGCTGATAAAATCTGAATAGAGGTGGTATGAATATTTGTAATAACAGAAAAAAAAAACCAAATAACTGTATTTAGACTTTTCTACCTACTTGCAATACATACACATTTACTTTTACAGATATCTTTGTTCACAGATTAGCTTTAGATACTTGGTTTTGAGTTTGTAGATGAATCCTGTAGTATTTACTTTAGTCATATATGTATATACTTGTGATCTATGGATAATAATCACCTACTGTATTGTTTTGCTTCCTGATTAAGTGACTGCACTTTTAATAAATGGAAGGAACATAACTCCATGAGATTACAATGTGATTCTGAAAAACAATTCTGAAATTGTAATGAAACGACCCTTCCACACGTTTAGGTTCACAGCCATTCTTGGAATAAAACACTTTGACAAAGATTAATTTTAAAAGATATTTTTAAAGGATGTAGACTCTGTATTAATTAACTTTTGGGGCTAATCACAAAGTTGAAGGAGATGAAGATTTACTGGCAGTGTTAGCGGTCTCCTTCCATTCCCATGGGCGAGCTGAGGGTGCAGCAGGGCAGCACTGCAGTCCTTGCACACTCCTCCATCACACGTATTTAGGGACCGAGAGAGAAGTTGTGGCATTGCTCAGAAAATGGCCTTATCAGCATCTTGGTAAGGTAACTGAGATGTGGGCTAAAACCTCTAATTGAAACCACATGCCACTGATAGCCACAGGTTCTGACGTGGGGTTGCACTCACTGAGGGTTTCAAGTAACAGAAAACCGCCATATTTTGGAGTTCAGGGTTCTTGATCATTATAAACATGCCCTGTACAGCCACCCTAAAGAATTGTTGTCCACCCAAATCAAAGGTAGTCTGAATGACTATTTACTTCCCAGTACTGGCATCTTTTTTTAATAGATGAAAAGCAAAGCTGACTTCTGATCTCTAAACTTCCAGAAAGTTTAGAGTCAGGTTCTGTATTCATATGTAGGATGTCTAAGAAAGAATTTATGCTAGTTTGATTGTAACCATGCACATGAGCACTTTGCTTAAGATAAATGGATTACAGCATGTGCCTCAGTGTTGTTATGATACAGCACCATTTTGCCTACCGCCACAAAAACGTCTCAAGGGCTACAACATAATTCACAAGCTTGGACAAAGGATTGACTGCAGTCAGTCCAACAGAAATACAGGTTTAATACTACTATGGTTTACTGCACAGTTTCATTCCCGAATGCTGTGCTCTCCCCTCCACCCTGCACCAGCCATGTCCCTTTAGTTGGCAGAAGGGAGCGCTTACTGCTGTGCTCTGCCACCCTGACCCTGTTAGGGCCCTGGGGCACAACGATCCCAAAGAACAGGATGACAAGACTTTTCTTCCTCTATTTGAAAAAGCTTTTACCCCTTACCTCAGTGCAGTAGTGTTTTTCAAGTCTTTGACTTTCCTTTTGCTTCTGACAGGTCAGGGAGACCACAGACACGATGGTGCTGTTGCCGCTGCTCTCTTGTGATGTTGTCCAGGATGTTAGGGCAGTCGTGGAGCTTAGCACCGTCACGGTCACATGCTGGGGCTTTTCAGTGAGCTCCTCTATCCATTCACCTGTGGGGCCTGGGATATGTCCCAAAAGCACACGTGAGCAAGCCACTCTATGCATTTGAGGCACATATGTTAAAACATCCTTCTTTCACAGAATTATTTACTGCTAGTGAAAGAGGCTGGACTGACAGTTGTCCATCTCCACAGACCTCAGCCAGTGAAGATGGCAGCCCCTGGGAAGCAGCCTGTGGCTGGTGCTGTTTCACCTGTGGCAAAGCAGATGGCAAACATCACTGTTTGAAAATTCAAATTGCAGTATTCTCTACAGCTTACCAGAAACCACCCAGCAATCTCACATTTGCTCCAAGGGAATGTTTAAAAGCAGTCATACCCAATAATGTACAGACCATGGGAAAATACTAAAGGATGAGCACACAATTTTTTTTTGCCTCTCCACATACTAACATACCCTCCAAGTATATTACAGCCTTGAAGCATGAAAATCAAGTTCACAGAGGTTACCACAGTGAAGAATCTCATTCTCCATCAGACTTTCTGAAGCACTTGGTAAAGAACACAGGTTTAAATGCAGGTAAAATAACAATTTGAAAAATACCTTCAGCTAGATGTGGTCAGAAATTTAGATTTCATGAAAATCATCAGCTTTTCTTGTCACTTTTAAGTGACATTTGTGACAGGTCTCTCCTTGACATTCCTTCCTCCACACAATTCTAATGGTACTTTAAGTTTATTGAGAAAATAAAACAAATGCCAGAGCAAGAATTTGATGTAAGATCAGCGTTTAACTTTTGAGAATCCATACTGTTATCTGGGTGCAACAAAAATGTCATGTAATACAAACCACTAATTTGACAGGATGATTCACTGGCTGAGTGTTACAAGGATAAGATAAGGCTGAAGCTACGGGCAAAATTTATTCACAACAGCAGACCCACACCTATTCAGGTAAAAAGAGGAATTGGGTCATTAGATTAGTTTCTGGAGCCTGTGGATGTACGTGCAGCTCTTACTATTCAGAAGTTGTTTCAGCATTGGCGTTAAGGGAACTGATCTACCTCATGACATGGCCCAAAGTTATAGTCCCCACAAGAAAAATATCCTACTTGGTCAGACTCATAAAGAGGAACGCAAAAGTAATTTCACCTTAACAGTATTTGTGCATGTCTCAGATTTGGCATACTACCAGAAATACATATAAAATCTAGCTAAAATATGAAGGATCTTGTGTTCGACAGAATAAGTAAGACAACTGCCAAGAATCCTCATATGGTTCTAAAAGCCTGCAAAACTGACAGACAAAACCCCAAAAAACAAACGTTCTCATGTGTTACATGTAAAATGAAAATATTCCTTACATTCCTGTAACATTTTGATACTTATATATCCAACGACATTCAAGTTCAGCCTTAATCTCGCAATCCATACATCGATACTTTGGATTAACATTTTCTCATTTCTCTCTGCTCTCTGTCCCCAGTTAGTAGGCTTCATGGAGGACACTGTATTTCATATTGCTTAATGGAAATAAGTCACACCTTGTAAAATGGAATAACATTTGATACTAACAGCAATGCTACATAATTTATTTGATATACTTTAATGCTTTCCATATAATGAAGCTGTCTAATAACTGTTGCTAAAGAAAACCAGGAGATAGTGAAATTACAACAGCAGAGACCCTTCCTGTCATGTACTTTTTCCTCTTTCCTCTTTGTTTTCCAAGTGCTGTTTCTTTAAACTGGAATGTTGTTAAAAACATAGGGGCGATAGTGGAATTCAGTTACATGCAGTCAAGCATTAAGATGAATTTAAGCCTAAGTAGTTAGTATTTTAAATGTTATGAACTACTAAAGACACAAGGTTTATTAGTAATGTACTGGAGTAAATTTCCTTTTAATATTAACATCTCTGCCAGCCTTTGCTACCATGTGTTGTTGCAGCATTCATGATTTGGGGGAGACACTATCCTCCCACACGTAAAATTGTGTAGTGCTGTCAGTATTCCCCTGTTCTCATTCTGTGGGCATTTTGTAGCCTGTATCTATTTCCTTTTGTAGACAAAGGTACAAAGGTGATCACAGGCATCAGAAGGATAATAATCTGAATTCACCAACACCTGTCTCACTTGCTGATCTATTTGCCAGTCATGATACTAGCTTGCACAGCAGTGTATCATTACTTTGTCTTTTACTAAATCTTCAGTTAAGAAACCCTGGAATTCTACAGAGAAATAATACATTACTTTTCCTTCTCTGAATTTAGCAGGCTGAACTACTTCATCTACTGTAATTTGCCCCGTGTTCTCTCGGAGACCAGGTAATTTCAGAGTTGAGTGTTTAATTGTGCAATTCCCACACTCTCAGCCTGAGATGCCCTTCATCCCTAACCCGGTACATACAGCCTCCAGGAATAAGGACATTAAGTATTTTCAGGAATCTCTATAACCACCAACTTAATTTTTGGAATTAAATCATCTCTTTGAAAGATGCAAGAGGGGAACCTGTTTCAGTGAGCCACTTCTGAACACTGGGCAATGACTCTATCAAATATGTCACCTGCTTTCAGTTCTTAGCACTGCCAAGACAGCACGATGAAGGCCCATCCAGGCAGGATACAATATATAACATATTTCCACTATATTTCCTTTTCTAGCACAAGGAATTCCAGAAGACATAGAATCATAGAATCTTTAAGGTTAGAAGAGACCTCTATGATCATCAAGTCCAACCATCAACTCAACACCAGCATGTCTACTAGACCAGACTCTTTGATCCTGCAGCAGACGCCATAGCTGTCACGGTGCTCAGACTCGGCACATTTAAGTTATATTGGTCTGGGAGAAAAAGACAGATTTGTTGAGATACTTACTGATGTAGAAGCTAAGTGTTTTTGCTGACTGACTTCCCCGAACTTCACAAGAGCCAGAGGAGCTAAATGTTGTTACAGACAACTTGTATTTTCCTGGTTCTTTCAATTCAGCAACAAATTTGTGAGTGTCCTCACTTACTGTCAAAAATTCCGTGGAGTTCTCTAAATCAGAGGAGGGGAAAAAGTGTGGATTAATTTAAATTTGAAAGGTTCCAACCACTGAGAACATGATTTATATCAGAAATGCTAATACTGTTTCTGCTGTGGGATTAAAAGTTATCCAAAAGGACTGGATTTATGGGAGTAGTTTTATTTCTTGCCATCAGCACAAGAGTAATTAATGACCAAGGTTGCAGTATAGGTGTAGAGGAACAATAAACCCAGGCCAAATTTTCATTCTGCAGAAGGGATGATAAAATAGAGTTGCTGTGATTGTTCAAAAGAAAAACAGCACAGCATGGAAGAAAAGAAACTTCCAATTTTCTATCTATTTCATTCTTATTCTGAAAAAAAAACCAGTATTTGCCCTCAGTGTGGAAAGGCTTATGAAAACTGCATGTCAGGAAATAAAATTTATTTGGATAAAATAGATTTTAAACTAGAAAATCTTTGAGCAATATGGCAATTTTCCTGTAGCTCCATCACTTGAAATGTCTTCCCATTTTCCACCACAGCTTCCTTGTGGTCCAAGAAATATGTTTGGGAGATGTCCTCTGAGACAACTGCTAATCTGAATCTAGACTATCATTTCTGTATGCCCATTCCAGTCAAGGTCCCCCTGAGAACCTTTCTCAGTGGCAGACAAAACTACATGGTATAACATACCTTCTTTGTCTCAAATTTCTATCAGCTCGTTTCTCCTTTCTCCAACACCAGAATGGATTTACGATAACTGCAGTGTAAACAGTACGGCAATATGTACAATAATATAAATCTTGTTTAACAAAAGAGAACTACAAACTATGATTTACCTCTTCTAACTTACGTTTATGACATGCAGCCAGAACTAGACGTTATTCAATGCAGGAAACTTCTCAAGAAATACAGGAGATCTAACAAAGCCCTCAGAAGCACAGTACTAAGTAATTAATAAGTTGCAGAGGAGACAACCCACCAAAGGAATTACAGAAAAGAGGTATGAAAAGTGGTAAGACTCTGTTTTACCTTCCCTTTCAATATTGATATGGAAACCATCAAACGCAGTAGGTGGCTTTGGTGGTAACCAGGTCAGCACCATTTGTACAGGAAGGAAGGAAGGGGGCTCTGGCATGAGTTTTCCAGATGTGTTGACGTCGTTGGTCTCATAATCACGGGAAACTGCATTGACAAACTCCTCTTCACCCTCTGATGACTCAGCTTCGTTAGACCACCAGTACGGCTGCGTCGTGGTTTCATACTCAGTGCTGTTATAGCGGTAGTCTGGCCAGGCAGCAGATGTGTTCACTGCTGGAACTTCAGGTGGATTGTCAGAAAAATGTCTAGGTTTTTCTTTTGTTATGATTTCTTGTGGTCCCATGAACGATTCTTCTGCAAAATTCCCACTGTTCTCTTCCCAGTTGTTTCTGTTGATTGGTACAATCTGAACAGAAATGTTTCGAGGTGGGTAAGGAACTAAAAGAGAAGCAAGGGTTAGACTTTTGATAGGCATGTTCTGTCCACCTTTACGATGTGTTAATTCCCCAGAAAAATATTGTTTGCAGAAAAACAATGCTTCTAGGGATATTTTGAACTAGCTTGTTCTTACTAAGATTCTCCCTTCTCTTACATATACTTATAGCAGAAGTGATTCTAGTGGGATCAAGACGAGTGTAAATTCACAGAGGAATCACAATTCAAGAATACCAGGAAGAAAAGTAGATGTGAAGTCACAGTAAATCCGACTTCAAGGCTATTATAGCAGCAAGGCTACTCAAGTATGAATTTGTACAAATGGATCTTAATTTATTTTATTGTGTCTTTGAGGAAGATCTCAATCACGGAAAAAAATACTTCTGTAGAAAAGAATTGAAAAACATATGCAAAACTAATATATGGCATAGCTCATATTTAACAAGTATGACCTTCATGTTGCTGTAGGGCTTTTCATATGCTTTTAGCAGCCACCTTTTCACAAGTATTAAACATCAGCTTGAATTTTAGTATTTGTGAAAGTTTGATCTTAAGGTTGGGGTCTCCAGAAGACAAGATTCTGTCAGGCAAAGAACTTACTTCAGCTTATGCCAGGAGGTGAACACACAGTGTTTTTTCTGCCTCACTGTAATTGCTTGTCTGTCTGCCCTTACACATGATAAGTGTGAATAACCTCTGCAAACAGTTTTGACTGGCACCTTTTAAGCCATCACCTTACAACACGCTAATGTGTCGCTCTTGTCCCGGCCACGGCCACGAATACAAAACCAGACACTACAGTGTCATTGCAGTTTGTGCAAAGAATGAGGGATGGGAGGCCAACAGGAAAGAAAAATGCGATTCTTATGGTTCAGCATCTCGATAACTATATTTAGGATCCTCAGGACAGAATTCAGCTGGCATCAGCTGGCTTTGCTCTGTCCAAGGCAATGGACCAACATCAGTGTATTCATCTGAAGATTTGGCCTTTTGATTTTACCACTGGTTCATTTCACTTTGGGACCTGGAAAATGTCTGTGGTCCAAGAGATTAACAGAAAAGTTTTGGGCACCATCCCAGGACCAAATTAAATTCGTTCTGGACCCTGAACAAATGCAATTTTCAGCCTTTGCAACATTGCTGTCTTGGAAATTAAAAGTTCATGCTTCAGGGCATAAACTGGCCGCCAAGTGGGGTGACTATGACATTCTTCTCCGTGATAGAAGACTGCACAATGAGGAAGGACTTCTCCAACAGTTTAGCTTTGATTCACTGCACAAGGAGACAGACCAATATAGATAGATCAATAGTATGCTCAGTGCGGTTATTCCTGTGGCTTAAAAATTCATTCCTGGCACAAGGCCTACGATATCTCATGTGAAGCAGAATTTATTTTCTGAGAAGCAAACTTTAGAACAGAAAACCTCAAGCAAGTTTCCCTTTGCACTGTATGGTACGCATAACCCTATGCACTAGCTGCAGCATCCTCTCCCCGTGCTCCTGGCTAGGCAGGAACAGCTCCCAGGACTGCTCCCAACAGACCCTCCTCTCTGAGCGATCAGTCCCCTTCCCACAGCAGAAAGGAAAGCAGACATACAGACTCGAAGCAAACAGCACGTAACAATTTTCTTCACCTGTTCTGTGCTGTTTGGGCTCATGCTGGACCCCGCTGTATTCCACTAGCGTGCTTTTGTTGAAGGTCGCTTCAGATACCAACTGAAATGTGATGTTACTGTAGCATATACCCGGTAGCCAGTGATTGAAAACTGTTTTACCTTTAAAGAAATCTGCAGAAGATTTAAAAAGAAAAGAAGAAAGGGAAAAAAAAGAGGAAAATACATCAAATGTTCACTTTCTGATAATGCAACTGCACATGCTGAACTGGCAGCGTTTCAGATGTTTAAACATTGCTCAGACTGGCCTGAGACATGAAATTCTAATAATTCAGTTTGCCAACGTTTTTCCTGGCTGTCAAAGCCACTTTGCTGACACACACCCCCCAAAAAAACCCAACAAAAAACAAAAATGAAAAAAAAAAACAACAAAAAAACCCCAAAACCAAAACAACAAAAAAACCCCCAAAACCCTTCAAACACCTCCCCCCTCTCCCCCAAAAACAACTCACCAAAAAACAAAACAAATCACCAAATGAAAAACAGCACAAGAAACATGAACTACTTTTCACAGGAAAGGGAATTGAATCTGGCAACCTGTTCCACGTGACACTGAATATCTCAAAGAGCATCTGACAGTTTCTGCAGACCTTTAGCTGCTGCACGCAAAAGCCTCTTTGGTCTTTAGCTGACTGAGGCATAATGTTAGGGGTAGATGTTCAAAGGCCCATCCACCATGCAGCTGAGTGCAAGCCGCAGTACATGTCCACCACCAGTACACGTGCGGGCTGAAGAGAAGTTGCTTAGAGCTATTTGGCTACGGAAAGGAGTGCGTGCATTGATTAGTGAAACTCTTAATTCAGGCTGACATTTTTATTAATCAGTTGCTGCAGCATTACGGCCCCTGGAACCATGTATTAGCTGCAGACGACAAAAATTTCTGCTGGTATTCCTTTTGTTCTCTGGAAGGAGGTCACCTACATTTTGTGCTATGATCCAGAATCCCATTTCCTAACTTCTGGCACTTCACAGCATTGCAAATGTGATTTCTAGCCCCACTCTGTATTGAAGCAAAGAGACTCCAGATTGTTCTGACGTCCTTTTGGAGGTGCGTATCTCCCTCTGCTGACTTTAGAGAGAGCTTACAGTGGCTGGACTTCTACTTTGGGAGCCTTAGTTCAGTGCCTAAAATTCAATCCAGCACCCACTGCATCGCTCAAAGGCATTTTACTGCCACTGTGCAATATTAAATCATTGGAGGTTTAGGGCCTACAGAGTATAAGGTCACCTTTCTCACCTCTTAGGATGTTTTCTGTAGGACAGTCCCATTTACATCTTTGAGATAAATGCTATACTTAAGCTATACTGCAGGGTAAAAGGGAGTTCAATTTTAAGAAGTAAAAGAGAAAGCAGAATTTGTCCTTGTTAGATAGTTTAGGTGGTTTGATTGATTGTTTAATTTGTTTAGACTGACTGTCTAGATTGTTGGATTGATTGTCCTTGATTAGATTATTTTAAGAAAAATGAAATTTATGATATGCAGCAGAGTTTGTTAGCTCAGGGACAACACTGAAAGTGACAGTAATATACAGTACCACACAGCTCAGTACTATCAGCACTGTGTCACCGTATGGTGATACAGAACTACCAGGTTTAAGTCCTGCACCAGGAATCAGGTATATTGATATGATTTCCCAGCTCTGGGCCATCGCAGAGCTCTCCTATCAGCTATTCACCAAAGAGGAAACCTTCTCCAGAGGGAAAGGACTGGGAACTTCTTTAAGCTTCCAACTGACACAGAATGTCATCCAGGGATTTCAGCAAGCATATCTAGAAAGCTGAAACATATCTCTGTCCTTCCTGCAGAGTTTTGGGTTTCTTTCCTTTTTCCTTTTTCTTTTTTTTTTGTTTGTTTTGTTTTGTTTTGTTTTTGGATTGCACAGCAGCAGGGAAGATTAAATAAAAATGCTGGAAAGTTTTCTGGATTTTAGTGTACATGCTTATTGGGAAACACCAGAAATTGTGGATCCCTTCCCAGGCTGATTTCAGAACTGTTTAAACAAATCCAGACTGCCCAGTCTTCCTCTAAAATCCAAAAGAAGGGAAGCATTACTAGAACGGGAGAAAAGGTTTAAATCCAAAGTGAATCTTCAATTTGAAGACCCATCCCTTAATTCATGATATTAAAGATATTACATAAACAGACACACTCCCAGAAATATAAAACATCATAATCAACATGCCAAAACCACACCGAAGATGACTGTTTCAAATGTTTCCAGCACTTAGCATTGAGTTTTAGTGGAACAGTTTCCGCCTACCTTTGTACAGCATTGTTCGGTAGTCTTTTCCTTCCCAATAGCTTATATTTACCCTGGTAAAAACATTGTACTTCTCTGGGTACTGAATTTCAAACAACACTCCTGTTTCTGGAGATGGTTTGTAATCATAGATAGAAACACTGCTCACAGGAAGGGGTTCTAAAGGACGTACAAATAAAAGGAAAAAAGAAAGAAATGAGCAGAATAATAGGCAAACTGAGTTCTTGACACATAAGAACAAAACCGAACACTGCCAAAGAAACAAAAGGTTTTGCTAGGTACAGCACAGGCACTCTTAAATCTACCAGGAGATACTTGGGGCTTCACAGAGGTCTGGGGCAAAGCTACTTGGGATGTTGTCAAAGTCAAGATTTGTGTGTTCCCCCACAAAACAATTTATGCTCTTGACGCTTACACTTTAACAGAAAAATGTTCTTATTTGCCATAAAAAAATAAGGTTGAAACAGCCGTTACTATTTAAGCACCCACAGTCATCACCCCAGAAAGATTTTCATCTTTAATGCTTGCCAATCTTGTAAAAGTGCAACAACAAAACACTTGAAATTGCTTATAACTTTGGTATAAATCTGAACTTTCAAGATTAGCTGAGCAGCTTATCAGTGTAACAGCCAAAGGAAGCTACCTGCAGGAAGATTTTCCATTTTGATAAGTACTCATTTCTTTATTTCATGGGTAATTACACAGTCCCCATTCCCACCAAATCTCAGAGGGCCACCGTCTTCAACATATTTATCCACTCCAAACTTCTGCAAAATATAGCAGTACCATTACCATTATTTTACAAATGAAGAACTGAAGTACAGAGAAGCCTGTGCACAGAAGGGAGGTAAGCACAGAACTGCCGATCTAGTGCTCTGACCTCTGAGCCGGGTGGGCTATAAAAAGTAAGAAAAATAGCCTGTGTCCTGTGATGTGGTACCTAGACCAGCGTAGTTCCATTGACTAAGGAAAGCTGTGTCTATTCGCTGTAGCTGGGAGTCTGGATTCTTGCTAATAAGAGTCACAGTTTTATTTAGCCTCCTTTATCCACACACACACACAAAAAAGGAAAAATTACAGAAAAAAAAATAATTAGACTTCTGCTTGATGTTTTCCTCTACATAAAAAAAAAATTAATAGCATTGGTTAAGAGGGCCAAGAAGACATTCAAAACAAGGTTGTAGTGTTAGTTGAAATTTGTCATACTAATGTATTTTAATTGACGTAGTTAATGCACAACACCTTCAGTAATTATGCCTACACCCTTATAAGTATTATCACTTTGATTTTAGTTCCTGCATACTTTAGGGAACAGATTGAAAAATTCAGGCTGTACATTAGCTTGGCCTTAGAGGACACATTTAAGTTCAAAGTGGACGTCAGTGACGAGTGGTGTCCCTCAGGGGTCAGTACTGGGACCGGCACTGTTTAACATCTTTGTCAGTGACATGGACAGTGGGATCGAGTGCACCCTCAGCAGGTTTGCTGATGACACCAAGCTGTGTAGTGTGGTCGACACACTGGAGGGAAAGGATGCCATCCAGAGGGACCTGGATGAGAGGCTTGAGAGCTGGGCCCGTCCAAACTGCATGAAGTTCAACAAGGCCAAGTGCAAGGTCCTGCACGTGGGTCGGCACAATCCCAAGCACAACTACAGGCTGGGCAGAGAATGGATTGAGAGCAGCCCTGAGGAAAAGGACTTGGGGGTGCTGGTTGATGAAAAGCTTAACATGAGCTGGCAGTGTGTGCTGGCAGCCCAGAAAGCCAACCGTGTCCTGGACTGCATCAGAAATAGTGTGGCCAGCAGGTCAAGGGAGGGGATTCTCCCCCTCTACTCCACTCTTGTGAGACCCCACCTGGAGTACTGGAATCCTCAGTACAGGAAAGATGTGGAGCTGCTGGAGCAAGTCCAGAGGAGGGCCACAAAGTTGATCAGAGGGCTGGAGCACCTCTCCTGCAAGGACAGGCTGAGGGAGAGGGGCTTGTTCAGCCTGGAGAAGAGAAGGCTCCGGGAGACCTGATCGCGACCTTCCAATACCTAAAAGGGCCTACAGGAAAGCTGGCGAGGGGCTGTTTATCAGGGAGTGCAGTGACAGGACAAGGGCTAATGGGTATAAACTATGAGAGGGGAGATTTAGATTAAATATTAGGAAAAAGGTCTTCCCTGTGAGGGTGATGAGGCATTGGAACAGAGTGCCCAGAGAAGTTGTTGAGGCCCCATCCCTGGAAGAGTTCAAGGCCAGGTTGGATGGGGCTTTGGGCAACCTGGTCTAGTGGAGGGTGTCCCTACCCATGGCAGGGGTGTTGGAACTAGATGATCCTTGTGGTCCCTTCCGAACCAAACCATTCTATGACTCTCTGATTCTAAGTTCTAGTGTGGTAGGCCCTGGAGAAAAACTAAGAAAATATTTTCCCCCAAAGAGCATAGAATCACAGTGAGCAAGAGAAAGAGTAGATGAAAGGGAAGAGTAGCATCAGTTTCAACAGTGGCATTGTCTCATGGAAGATGGAATAGGCTAATCAAAGATGGAAAAGCAAGACTGTAGTGGAAGTAAAAATTAAATCCGAATTAATAACACAGTATTTTCACCACAGTATTAAGTTTCCAGATGTGAGGAGAAGTAGACAAGAAAAAATAACTAAGAACAAAAGCCACAGATGCAAACAGAATCTCTCCCCGAGTCTTAAGAAGACGTCATGTTGTCATTTTTAACTTTGTCAGAACATGGGAATGAAATGTTGTGGGATTATTAAACCATTTGTCATGGCAAAAATGCTTCATTAGCTTCAGGCAAATATCAGTATATTTGTATGTTAAACACTTACAAATAGAAACTCCCAATCTCACGGACACCAACAGGCGCTTCAGTGATGGGATCTGTGAAAATTTTGCTGACAATCTGTGATAGCCTAGAAATAAATAGGGGCAAAGCAGACCACGGAAAACAAAGCCTAGCCTTTTCTTTCTGCCGAGGCTTTTCCCATCACTTATTCTGAAATAAATAGTTGATCTGACTATCCACATGACCAAAGGGTTCATATCACAGCTCTCACAGCACACGATAGTAGTTTAAATGACAATAACAATCTCTAAATAGCACAACTCTTACAGGCAGTCATCTTTCATGTTAGCAGGTGTGCCCTGGGCTTTACTCTGCCATTTCATTCACATCTGAGGTCTCCTTATTTCTGAAAGAATTACTGAAACTTTCTTATGTCAGTGATTAAATTAACACGTTTATTCCTTCCTACAACAAATCAAATAAAGGATGGAAGTTATATTCATTTTTAATCCAAATGATTTTTTCTCCTGATGCTTTGATTTAATTAACCAATAATTGAATTAAGTGGTAATCACCACAGACTCTCTTTCTTGTTGTTATCTTCCGCTTACTCTCCTCTCCTTGCTCACGGCTGATGTTACCAGAGAAGCATGAGTGATATAATGCAATTTAAAGATTCTTCCATTATCTTACTTCCTTCGGCACCAAATCTTCACATCAAAAGCTATTTGCACACTGTGAAATTAAAAGGACACTCAGCAGATAAAAATCATGTTCTGTTTTTCACTTACTGACTGCTCCTAGGGTTATTAAACTTAAGAAATATGTAAAATTTCACTCTTCACTATCTATATTCGTAATTCAGGGCATAAACAGTCTGGTCTTTTAAATTTTACAGTTTTCAGTATTTAGGATCCAGCTTTTCAAAGAGGTCAGTGGCTTTCAAGAAATAGCCTAAATAAAGTGTAATATAATACTTCAGAAAACGTAGAGCTTTATAAACGCTCTGCACTACATTGATGTCTGAAGTCATACTACAGAAGGGACTCGGAGAATTTCAGTGTCCCTCTAATAGCCAGTTTAAGGCACTTCTTCATGTACAATCTCTTCATTTTTAGTCTCACAGATCGTATTAAAGGCACTCAGACAAGCCTGCAGGATCAAGACCCAAATTTGCCTTTTTTCTTAGAGTTTCAGAATTTGCCGCTCCTATAGCAACTGCTTTCCCATTATATCTGTTTACAAGAAGCTTGATTTCTGTGTTTCTCCTGGACTCTACAGCATTTTGCATTTAGCACACAGCTTGCATTATACAAACATCAAGATAGCATAATAAATGCTGCTAACCTCTTCCTCAAATGCCCTGGAAAATTCTGAATGCTAACTCCTCCATTAACACATTCAAACTGTGCCAGGCACATTAATGTTTGCCATTCAGGAAAAAAAGGGGAAAAAAAAGTACATTGAAAATCAGTACCGTATTCCAGTTCAAATCAATTTGGTTTTAATATTCATAGATCAGGTCACTCTACAGATTCAATTAATGACAGATGACCGTGATAGCTTAGATGTAATATTACATGTGGGTGGTTGAAATAGGACTGAGATCAACTCTCTTGCTTCTCAGACCCAAATTAATCACGATTTAGCTTCATATTGTGACATATCTAAAAAGAAGCCCCACTAGCTGAGTGGCCTAACTCCCATGGGTAATCCCCTTTATCCACATGAAGAAGTTGTGAACTACAGAACTTTCTCCCCAGGATTACACTATTTCTATACCTACATAGTTAATGGGAGTAAGTCATTGCAGGGGTAAAGCTTCCATTATACTACAAACTTCAGGGATCATTTTATCTCTTTCTAAAAAGCAACCATTTTTAAGATTAAACAACTGCTGTTTAATACTTTAGGAACATAATGTTCAACTTTATGATATGTAGTAGAGGTTACCATGTGCAATTGCTTATGAAAGGGGAATGCAAGTGAAAGTAGTATCTAAGCAATGATGGCATATACTGCAATTTCTAGATGCTTGCATAAGATGACAAATAAAGAGACAATACAAACTAAAAAAATAATGTCACAAGAACAAATGTGTATCTGTTGTTCTTGAAGAGATTTAGGTCAATACTTTAAATCAGCCTTATAATGGAAGTTATGGCAGGAAAAATTAGTCATATGGTTGCAGTTCTTTTTGTTCCTTTCATTCTGATGGAGGGCTTTTTTCACCTTAGAAAGGGAGTAACATGATTTGTTTGCTGGGGAAAGCTGACCGCTACTGAATCTAGGTGTTCTTCTGAGTTATGTTTCAAAATTAGGGCTGCCATGGATAATCAGCCTCTTTAAAGGTGTGCCATGCCATCCTTTAAGAAAGAAAACCACGAAGGGCTTAGGTTTTACATTTCATTGGGAAAAAAACAACTCTGAAGCTCCTACTTCAACAGCTCTGATACATTAATGAGCCAGAGGAAAGGATCTGACCTGCTGAATCACTTCCTGCAGCATCTGGCACAACGACAACCGAGCATTAACTAGGTCTAATGCCAATTACTTTCTGAGAGCTGAAGAGATCAGAGTCCCAGGCAGCAGGCCCGCTGGTCTCTGGAGGAGAATATTTTTTGTAGAAGACACAGAGGCAGAACTCTCCCTAAAGGGAATATATTTTACAGTGATTGGCTTTTGAAACAATGAGACATTTACCACTCAAAACTCCTAATCACAAGCTAAAATAAAAGTCAGGCAAAGCTGCTCTTAACTACCCTGAGAGATCCTGAGATCCTGATTTCTCCAATTCCCAGCAGATATACATATTTCCTACAGCGCACAACAGCTTTACAATGCACTGCTTTCCCCATTCCTTCAAATGTACAAATATTTTTTCCTTTATAACAAAAATTGACAGTGAATTTGATTTAAAAAAAGGCTATATGCATATAAGTCACCCTGGGAAGAATAAAACTAGGCTTCAAGCTGGGAAAATGGAGAATGAGTGAGAATTTCAGTCAATGATTATACATCCATGCTCTTTATTTCTCTCACAAACTGCTTTAAAACAAATTAGTAATAAGGTGGAACTTTCTTTCCAATATTGCAAAAAACCTAAATTAATTACATAAATTGTGGAGTTACTACACTCCCTTTGAAAAGCCAAAGCTTCAAGAGCAGAAGAAATAATTTAGTTAGATACCAGAACTACTTATAACCTTGTCGAGACTGAAAACTGGAAGGAAGATCATTTTGGTAGGCACAACACAACTGCACACACAGGAATCTGGCCAGAATGTTGAGACTCGCGCACCTATTCTTGCGAAAACCACAACAGGGATCTTTAATAATAAGCAATCGGGGTTTCAGTTCTTCTCCTTCAGTGAAGTACTGAGCCCAATTTGCTGACAGTTTTGCTACAGAATAAGTACTGCTTCAGACTCAGATTTTATTTTACAGGTTTCCTATCTAAGAGTTGAACTCCTCCTGTTCATCTCATCCCTCTAACATCTCAGCTCAGGAAGCAATGCAAGGATGGGGGCTGTGCTCAAGCTGACAAAACTCTTGGGCTCTGAGAAGAAATATTGCAACAGATAGCTCATACTTTGCATTACAATAATCTGGAATACAGAACCTAAACAAGGAAATTGTATAGTTTGTGGTGTTTTGATTAACATGAGAAAGCCCTGAAATTATTCCAATGAGAGACAACCAGAAAATTAGCTGTTCAGTCTTGTAGTGAAGGCCCAAATTAACACACATATATGCATATATGTATATTTATATAATGTTAAGATATTTTACATTTTTATATGTACATATTTATGCACACAAATATTTACATGTATTTATATTTACACATATATAGTTATATATCTCATGTATAAAATATATATTTTGTTAGCCTTTAAATAATTTTTCTCTTGAGGAATCTTTTTTTTTTGCTGGACAGAAACCTTTGAGGGGTAAAAGAAAAGCCTTTTCTGACTTAAGTGGGATAAGTTTCAACCTGTGAAGAGACACACCCTTTTCTTGCCAACATGCTGAGAAGCAGCACGTTGCTGGTCGCTGAGGGATGCGGTCAGGAAAAAGGAAATGTCATCAAGATATACCATCAGAAAGCAGAGGTCTTTCACAACTCCCACTGAATTTCTAAGTAGGCAATCTCTTTGAAAGACCTTGCACTCGTTTTGACATGCACAATTTGGGTACATACTGCTCTGTGTGAAACTCAGATCTCCAGCATATGGCCAAGCTGAAAGAGTGCATCTCCCTGCTTGGACTTCTTTGCAGACATCAGGAGATCTCAGAAAACTATCATAAAATATCAAAGTACAGCCTTGGGAATAACCACATTGGCATCCCTGGCTATCCTACTTGATTTATCTTGTGGCAGCCTAATAAATGGAGCCAATCTGCAACTGGTAAAGCTCTCTTGATACCAATGAAATTAGAGCAGGAATTAATTTGGACCTGGAAGCTAGCTGCAATGTGCCACTTTTTCATTTTTAAGATACAGATGGAATAAGTCACATAGTTATATGTCTTTACACGGTTAAAATAAACTATATGGCATGAAGAAAAATATGAATTTATCCTAGTTATTTTTTGCCAAACAATTGAGTTAATTAATAGTCAGAAAATTATGTAAAACAGGCAGTGGACAATACCAATGAAAGGAAAAATCGAAAAAAGAAAACAAAATCCAATTATCAACTAATGCAATTTTGCAGGAGAAGCCAATGATTACTACACAAACTTTAAGATCTCTTCCCAAAAGCAGCATACTGAAATATACCTTCAAAAGCCCAGCCTGCTACACTGTCAAATTTACTTTGATTCCTGTAGCTTTGTGCTCAAAAAGATGGGCTGTATTATTAGTAGCTGAGGCTGCTACATGAAAGCTAGCGCCCATCAGTCTACCTCACCGAAAACACTAAGGAGGAGACCGGGCCCTTTCCTCTGTGAAGCTGAGAATTTACAGCGCACTTGTGGTGCTCAGTATGGCATCCTGCAACGCTGCCTGCAAAAATGTCCTTTCTTTTCCATGAACCAGGTTGTTTTTCTGTTGAGACAAAACCAGTGAAATTTGCTGCTCCCTTCTTGTTATATGAGTTCCTCTAGCAGCGCTGGCTGACTGCCAGAATCACCGGTCCTTCCAAGGTCTGGGTGAGCAGCAGAGGCCACAGCAGGAAACCCTGAGATGCTGCCAGCACACCCGCATAGGACAGGTGGTGAACAGAGCTGGGCTCCTTTCTGTCAGAAAGGACACCGTCAAGCCTTGGAGGAGGGAGACCGACGTGGGCTATGCCCCTTGGAGCCAACAGACTCACGCTCTTTCGGGAACACCTTGTGGAAACCCCCTGAGCCAGAAACGGGAAGTCCGGGGCTGGCTTTGATGGGCTGAGTGACACTGGCTCCCTTCTTGCTTCAGAGATTCCCCACACAGGAGTGTGTGCTCCATCTGCCATCCTGGATCACACCTTTCCTTGCTACCAGCGACCCTTGTGGGCTCTGGAAACCAAACAGCAATGAGCCCTGCTGCACGGCTGCAAGTGCAGCTTTCAAAACTCACTGGAAATGCACAGTAAGGCATTTTTTTCAGTGGTATACAACACCTGATACTCCCATTATTTTCTTTAAGCAAAAAAACAAACCGTAAAATAGGAAATTGGATAAGAATTATTACTTTGTCTGCAAGGTTAAAGCAAAGAAGAGGAAATTCAGGCTGGCTGTGAACCCTTAAATCATCCACTACACATAGACATTCTTGCACATATGCCTTTTGAAAGACTTGCGTCACCCAACCCCATAATATTTTTCTCATAGGACCCTTCATGGTTGTCCTCATCAGGGCACAACTTGAACACACAAGGGAAGGCTGAAGAATGTATAGATGATGCAAAATTTGGTTACTCCTAAGTTTCAAAGACCCAACTCAGTAACATTTAAAGCTACTGTAATAAGCTTTGAGTGATATTACAGTGGATGACATTCCTCATTGAAAGAATAATACAAGTACACAAAATTGTAATCATTCCTCATGTGCAAGCCAACTAAAACTGTCCGTAGATTCTAAGGTGCCATTTGGAGGAGGGGGGCAGGGAAGGGAAATAGTTTTTGCCTCATCCAGATAATTTTTTTGTTTGTCTTTTCTTGAATCTGTCTTTTAGATGAACAAATAATTTTATATTCTACAAATTGTTTTCAGGTTGGCACATGGAAACAGTTCTGGAGCAAAAGCAGAGCCAGAAATACAGCACAAATCACACAGAAATCTGCAAATATGGTCTCCATCACAAAAAACCTTCAGCTGTACTGACAGAAGAACATGGTGACTATCATCTGCTTTCCAGGTTTAGTACTGCTTCAATATATTAACAATCAAAAAACATTGTTATAGCATTTAAATGAGAATATACCTCACCATGTAACAGAAGCGCTTACACTGACATGTCAGTCAACAGATTTTATGCCTTTTACTAGATTTTTGGAACTCTCTAGTTCAAAGAGCTTAGGATGAATATCTTGAAAGGAGGTTCAACCATCACTTATTTCACTATGTTAAAAATCTCCAGTCAGTCACCTGGGGAAAACCCACAGCTGTTGCTTTTTTCCTGCCCAGTCCTTGTGAACTTTCACTGATAAGCCTTCTCAACACATATTCTCTACTGTTCTCACACAGGGATTCATCCTACACACCAGGAGGACCCACTGAAATCAAAACCAAACAGAAAAACCCCAACCCATCCAACTTTATCCGCAAGAAGAACTTCTGGGGAAAAAACCCACACACAAAGAGAAGAAACAGAATTAAAAAAGAATAAGGTGTTACTTACTGGTTAACACAGTGATTGATCTCGCTGACTTGGAAACCATATTTGAGTTCACTACCAACAGAGTTACTATGTAATACAGGCCATGGTATTTGGCATTAAAAACCACAGGGGCAGGTAAAGTGCTATTGAATTCTTCGAACTGGAAAAAGTAGTTCTTGGATTCTCCAGCTATCTTCACAACATATACAGAGGATGAGCTCACCACATCAGATGCTTCCAGGGAGACAATGATACAATTGTCTTCTCGAACAGTAACCTGGAAAGGTTCTGCATTCTACAAGACAAGAATAAAGACTGTGCTGAAGTAAAATGTATTATTTCACTTTTACCCATTTTCCTTGGTATTCATAAGATACTCATGCTGTATTTGTGTTAAAGTTATATTTCATATTCTGCAAGACAGTTAACATGAAAGTCTAACAATTTTTTTCAGAATACAATTGACAGTCAGCCAAAGTCCAGAGGCATCCGATTATCAGGCAAGTCTCTGTGCAGTGGAGGCTGGTTCCTGACGTGTGCTTTCTGATGCTCTGGCTACTCCATCTCTTACATCCTGAGGAACAAAGCCTCTGCCAGCCTTTCCTGACAGAAGGTGGAGTAGAGCAGGAGAAGGATGAGATTAAAAAGGGTATCACGGGCAAGAGGATTTCCAATAAAGTCACAAAGTGTAAGTCATTTAAATCCCAAAAAAGAAATGATTAAATCAAGACTCTCTTATCTTGCAGAAACAGGATCATATATTCTTCAATGCAATATACTCTGAAAGCCTGCAACCAAAGAATAATCTTTGGCTCTGACTAAGCTTTTCCAAATATGCCCATTCCAGCGAGTACCAGGTGATAAGCAGCTCTCAGCCATCATGCCCATGGCTTTGGTTGGCACTTTTCATTTCCTAAGCTACACTATTTCATTTTCAGTATTTCTTTTATTAGTAGTAGAGAGAAAGGAGCAATTTAACCTTGTTTTCATATACCATGAGCATGTTAAGTCATTACCAGCTGAAAACACTTTCCTTTTGCAAAACAGCTGTCAGCAAGAAACAGTTGTTCTCTACAAGAATTTTGAAACAGATTCATGGTAATTAATGAGAAGGAAAAGTTCAAGCTTTAATCAAAAGTTGTCTTTTTCTTTAATAGGCCATGCTGCTGCTTAGAATTTTTTTACCCCCAGCAAAAACTGTAATATCTGATATTTGCAATTCCGAACTCCTTGGTATCTTTTTAGCCTTCATATTTCACGGGCTGAGAGCTCTGTTTGGAGGGCAGGCTGGGAAACCACAGCCAGTTTGCAGCTTATTCAGTCAAGTTGTTCCTGTACCAAAGAGCTGGACACCTCCTTCAGAGAGTAATTCTAGCAGCTTGGCTACCTCCTGTCTTCTTGTAGTCTTGTTTAGTGGGGATTCTTCCATGAGAATAATCTTTTTTGGATTTATGCTGCAGGATACAGGCTTCCTATTTGGAATTCACACATATGGTGTTGCCAACTCCTGCTATTCAAAAAAAAAAAAAAGCCCCCAAACCCAAACCACTACCACAACCACTCCATCCCCCCCCAAAAAAAACAACCAAAAAAACCCAAAAACAAACAAACAAAAACAACAACAAAAAACCACACACACACACACACAAAACAAACACAAACAAACAAAAAAAAAGAACCCAAAGAATTGGTTCTAGGACTGTAAGACTTTAAATAACAGTAGTTTACCTTTACATATATTTATGCTTTTACCATTGGGCTTTGAGATTTCACAGTGTACTTAAGGTCATATCACCCCATACACAAAACTATAGGTTTGAGAAGCAAGGACCTAAGCAAACCCACTCGTCTGACCCAACATGAGAACAGGATAACAAGTGTATAGTAAGGCCAGCTCAGACAGGATAACTAGTCTAGAGAGCTTCAAGCCTGAGATTAAAGATAGAGGCAATACAACTTCAGCTGCTGATTTGAGGTTTGCTTTCATTAGTCTTTTAAAAAAAAAATACTTTTAAGTTGCTAAAATTATATAAGCCAATGTAATCAATGTGGAATACTTTGGTGTAGAATTCTGGGCAATTTTTCACAGGCAGCAGAGTGATTGCTCCAAAAGGTTTACAATGAAAGACTAGGATCATGCAAAAGCTTCCCTTTCCTTAGGCTCAGCTGAATTCAACAAGCTTACCCTTGAATAGATCAAAATGTCACATTTCAAGTGTTTGTATTTTGCCCTAAATCCTTACCCAGCATTTGGATTCACACAGATTCAAACCTTTAACTGGGGATTATGTTTAGATCTGGTCAAAAAAGAGTAGAAGTTTTCTTATCCTTCTTCCTCCCAACTCTCCCCACGCTAAGAAAATGTGGAATGAATCCTACTTCAGCTGTCCTGATGTTGGAAGACAGGAGAAGGGAGGCACCCATGGGCTGGCTTTCCAGAAGCATATGCGCTATTGTATCACAAAAAGCATGGCTGTCTTCCAAGAGCAAGCAAGGAAAGACAGATCTAATTCAGCATGGTTACTTCTACAGATTAAACTTGAAGTGCATGCATGTACAATCCCATGTAATCCCATGGGTTTTGACCTTCCATAGACTTGCATTTCAATGCTTCACTAGAGGAAAGAAAAGGGTCTTATCTCTAAAATTACTCTAGCCTTCCCTTGGCTTTGCCACAGAATTGCGTGGTACTAACTCAATGTGCCTACCTTGCTATGAAGAGACAGACAAAAGAGCCTAACAAATTTATACGTGCGAGGAAACAGTTAGAAGCAAGTTCCTTATATTTAGTGGTATTATAAATCATTTGTGATGTTAATCAAGTACAGCTGGAAATTAAGCATATAATTGAAGAGTTATAGACATTCCTAGAATATAATAAGATGCTTTCAGAGACTGCTTACATAGGGTGTGATTTTATTCTTTGATTCTCCCACGGGTATTGTATTAACCATGTGGAAGAGCATACTTTCATTTTTCCCCTCCCAATGTTTTCTTGGATTCACAGCAAGTACCATTCAGCAAATGATCCACTAACCTTCTTCAACAGTTCTCACACAATTAGCGTAACATGCCTCTGCTAGCTAAATACATAGGAACCTCTCAGACATACGCTGTTGTTACGTATGACAAGACCTAAGTGGGGAAAATAACTTTTCCTGAGTCCTTTATCTCCTAAGCACGTGGGGATTGTGAAATGACAGCCTTTGTCCATTGTGTGCCTGTGTCCAGATACTTTTGAACCACTGCTGCCATGATGCAGAGGCATTTTTTGAGTGACGACTCTTTAGGAGCTGTGTGGCTCATCCATCCCATGCCTGCGCCCACCTGCGTAATGCATCCCTGTTGAGTGGTACCTATTCTCTTCTGTGATTATGCAGCTCTCTTGCACACACCTGTATGTGCCCAGGCTTTTCAACTTCTGCATGCATGGGACACGTGGTTTGTGGGAGGCATCTGTTGCTTATTATGCATTGGCTCCTGAAATAATTTTTATCCTTTCATTTCAGCTCTAAGGTTTGGTTTATAGAATGAAGTGGTAGATAAGGGATGAATAAAAAGGCTTGGCAATCAACATGTCATAAGATAAGATCAATTATCTCCTCTGGGATATGGATTTCACTTTGGCAGTGTTTTAAAAGAACAGACCATTCTGGGCATCCTGTTCATCATGTTCTATGAGGTGTGGGTTACCAGCCAGCACTGGGCTTGTGATTTTGAGAAGACAGTTAGGGAAAAAACTGAGTATTTTTTTTAAGCACCGCTGGAAGTGACTAGCATGCCCCATTTAACTAGCTTGTAAAGCCAGTGTGTCTTAGGACTGACAGCATCAGTATGGTAAATACACATTTCATTACTTATGGTCAGCTACCTCCAGGATTTAATTTGCTGGTGTCACAGCTTGAGCGGCTGTTTCATGCCTGTGGGGAAATTTGGCAGGGCTTGTGCATTCAGAACCAAATGATTAGCTCCAACTTCCTTCCTAGTTTATTATTACAAGCTCGTGCCACGATAAAGCACTTAGGGAAAAAAAAAAGGGGGGGAAGTAAATCTCACAATGTGATGCCTGTTCACAGTCATTTCCAGTGCAGGGATGAGTCATGCTAGTGGAATTTCCAGCCAATAACCAGGTCCCAATTAAAATAAAAAGGAGGGGGAGGCAAGGAGATATACAACATGTCAAATACACAATATTCCATGAGTAATGGGAAAATAAATGGTGTGCAGCAGAGCTCAGAGTTCTCTTTTCAGAAGTCTATATCCTCAGTTTATTTCCTTATAACAGTATGCGTTTTACACATGAGGAAGACATCAAAGCTGCAAAACAGCAACTAATTTTACATACTTTAGCTTTTGAATGTCTCACTCTGAAACACTTCGGGCTAGAACTCAATTATCAGAAGCACGAGTAGTTACATGTTCTGCTGACTTTAAGAGGAGCTGTGGATGCTCATCAGCTCCATAAAATTAAAGTACTAGTAACTGCATCATGTTATCTAGTGCTAGACAAGTGGAGTTAAGACCCTGGACAAATCTGACTTCTGTCAGCTCTTATAGAGTAAATCCTGAAGTATCACAGAGTTTTCAAAGTGGATATCTGAAATCCCAAAGCAGGCATAAATTTTAAAGCTATGAAGATGTACAACTTAGGGCAAAATCACCATTGTTATCACCTACTGTATAATGGTGGTCAAAAAATAACATCAATGCAAGTATTTCAAGATGATATTGAACAGTATATCCAGATCTCATGGATGAAATACTGGCTACCTTTCAGAGTGATTCTACTATACTCAGATATATTTTGTTCCAGTGGCCAATAATGCTAATTTCATTCTAAATCACATGATGACTCATTCTCACCAAGATTCATCTTACTTAATTTTAGGTACTTAAATGAAATGACAGAGAGTCAGGATGACCCTTTCAAACAGAGTGCCTGTGGATTCATCTGAGATCTGAATTACTTGTGAAAGTGCACTGAATAGCCAAAGGGTCTGTGCTCCTGGCTTGGCAAAATTCCTGCAGCCCTCTGTCACCAGGTACAGTGAGTCCAAGCCTTGTAACAAAGACAGGGCTGGGATCCAGATTATTTCAGGATCTTGACCTCTGCTATAGTCTTGCAATGGTACCTCCACAGAAAGCACACAGGAAATTTCATAAAATAAATAGTATTGGAAAACATGCATAAAAGTCACGTCACAGTATTTTTGCACCAGCTTCCTAATGTATGTTTTTCCTCTGATGGTCATAAACGATACAGAAGAACAATTACAACAAAAATGGTAAACATTAATTTTATTCAGAAATTGGAATCTTATTTCCAATAAATCTACTATGCACTTGTTGGAAATTTATTGTGTGAGTCACTGTGCAGGGAACAGAGTCAAATTCTGGCAGTAATTTAGTCTATTTTATGACATTCTCTCTCTGTGCAGGCGAGAGACTTCAAAGTCTTGGGACGATCCCAGCCACTTTCCAACCCTTTATAACTAGAACAAAAAGAGGTCCATGAAACTCCCTTCTCTTGCAATGTGAAGTCACCATCCAGAGCAGGCAACAGAGACTAGTTTCACACAATTTAGCTGTGTTTTGAAGTATGAATTAATACTTAAATCTTTACTTTAGATAACTCTTCAGGTTCCCACCTTGCTTCCATCATTACTGCATCACCTGGCTCAGCCTAATACCATATCCTTCATTTTTTCACAGCTCCCTGCTCATAGTCTTCCCACGGTATTTTCTGCTAAATGTTGCAACATCAAACCTTACACTGTTTATGTTCCATATCCAGTCTCTTTACTCTCGTTTCAAAGGCTCTCAATAAAACACATTTCACATGACTGAAATTGATATGATTTCACAAAAAGATACAAGCAGTTTCAGAAAAAGCAATTCTCACAGCCATGACCTGAGAAAGTTTCTCTCTGAGCGTAGGTGAGGACTGGGTGGAAATCTCCCCACGCCAAGGCTTCCTTAAATTGCTTGCTCTCATTATTAGCTCTCATTATTAATTTTAACAAAAAATACAAAGTTGACCTTCCAGAATTTAGGGAAGAAAGTACACCCCAAGCTTTCCACATGTACCCGTGAATTCTGGAGCAGGCACAGACTTGAGTATTGACCGCAAGAGGAAAGGATTGTTTGAAATGGTCTTCAAGAGTATGACAAAGTCGGTCTGTGTTACAGACTTCTAACAAAAATGTGATGACTTGTTACAAAAACATAAAGGCTTCTTGAAAATAAGGATATCTATTCCTGGGGCTTTTGTTTTTATCTACACTTCTCTAAAGGCTGTGAAAAGAACTTCCCTTAACAAATATTCTTTGGAAGAAATGCTCCATAGGAGAAATAGAAATCCTTTTCTCCAAGATTTTCCATGCAAAAAGGAATATTTTAAGAAGTGAAAAGATAGCAAAAGCAGCAGTCCTAATAATTTATGATGTTTGATTCAGGTTAACACACCATTTCTGGGATTCTGCTCTAAGAATACTGTCCTCAGCACTGTTGCTATTCTCAGTCTCAAAAAGCCAGTAATAACAATCTGCTGGTCATATTTTATAAATGAGCTTCAACATTTCTTTGCTCTGGGAGACAGTTTTAAAGGAACAGCTATTTTTTCCCCTCTCTGTACATGGATGCAAAATATGAGGGTGTTTTTTTAAGCAGATATCAATATGATATGTACAGTCCACCACATTTTGTTACTGTTCTGAAGTTAATAATCTGGAAGGAAATCTTTCTTGACACTATCAATTGCTATGACGATAGCACTAAGTAAATGCCAGAATGTTAAATATGTGAAAAAGAAATGTTTGCATTCAGTAAGGCTAATATCTTTTATCTATCACTTTGTTAGCATACCCAATATTTAATGTTATTGCTAAATACATATTTCTATCACATCTTTCTAGTGCAAACTGGAGAGGGCAAGACCTAAGCACAGTAATTCAGAGATCTTGATGTCGGCAAAGTTTAAAATTAGGTTAGAACTTCACAGATTGCATTTCTCCCTAGTATTGATCCTAATTGCACGTATACATCCCAAATATGACAGGAATTCACAATCAGGCAGATACAGTTTGGTTTCTCTCCACTCTAGATGTGTAGCTTCTCTCTAGTACTAAATTTATGTCAAAAAGGATAGTTCTTCTGAAGAAAAATATGAATGTGATCCCCTTTCCCAACTCAGATCCTTATGGAGCATGTACAATTAAATTTTAGCCATCCCTTGTGGATGTACCCAAACACATACACACGCCAGATGAACAATGTGCTTTAATTAAAACGCGTCTTCCCTCTTGAGCCTGTATGTGAATGACAGAAAACAAAAAAGGGCACAGGAAACACTACCTTGCCTCATCAGTTCCCTTAACTCTACCAAACTGGCCCTTGCAGTGATCTTCTCCAATCAATACTTGTTCTCTGTCTTTGGGAAAACAGTGAAAGCAAATTTCTACCTGAACAAATGTAAAATGATCAGAGTTGTACGTGGGCCAGGTGAGAGGATGAGGTTGTATTAGGTGGCTCCTCTGTTAAATTTCAAAAAAGAGAATTTATGAGAAAAGAAAGAAAGATTGCTTTCTAGGAACAGGAACTAATTGAACAGCATGCTCCACATAATACATTATCCTAAGAATGTACATATTCTCCATCAATTGAGAGTAAGTGCTTTCACAGCACAGTGTCTACAGGTCAAAACACATCCAACTATACTTCAGTTCCCTCTCTCCATCATAGAGGAAAGGAGGAACACATCATCCCTGGAAAATGCTAAAGAAGGCGGCAAAGTGAGAAATTAATGTGGATTTGGTAGAATTTGGATTATTAGAAAGAAATCTCTCTTTCCATGGTGTCAAATGATCTTCGAGGTGTCTTACATTTCCGAGTGCCCTGTGGGAGATGAGAAGGAATACTGGGGGAGATGTGTTTTCTGGATGATGAAGGACAAATTAATTCATGCTATTTAGTGCTTCAGCTCCAAAATTGTGGATTCACCTCTGCAAATGACAGAAGTCTGTAATAAAAGCTTCTGATGCTGAAACAGCTTCTGTACAGTTCCTGATGCTGAAAGGTGATGTTAGAAAAGTCACACAGAAAATTCTTGATGGTACAACATGGAGACTGATGCTGCACCATGAAAAAGCTGTGACTATGATGTCCTCCATCACTGCTGTGCAGCTGAGAGGAGCTGGACTGATGTCAGCTGAACTTTGTCTTACATGCTGTGGCAGAGTATGATGGAAGGGTAAAGACAGCCTTAAGGGTACTACAAAAGTGAGAACGCCTTCGTTTTGACTTGATAGGGTGTGTATATATCCTTTACATGTGGACAAGTGAACTCGTTCTTAAAGACAGAATGCAATTTGCATTATCTACAAAGAGCACAGCTGGGAGAAAGATAGAGTTTTCATTTATCTGAGAAACTGGCAACAAGGTGGTTATCCAATTCATTTGAAATCACAGAGCAACTTAGTGAAAAATGGTGGAAGAGAACAAGATGATCTGCTGCCCCCCATATTAACGTATAGTAAGAGAACAGACCAGATACAATGAATAAACTTATAGACAGGGGCTATTCCAGGAGCATAACTCCTTGTCCCATTACTCCATGTGATTTTAAAGGGAATTAGGCACCGAAGTGCTCTTAAGTATTTTCAAAAACTCAATTTTTTTCAAATATGTTCTGAGACTACTAGAGAGGTTTAGAAATTTGAAATGAGCCATTAATAGAAATAAGTAATAATTTTCTGTTTCAAATCAGTTTTCCTGACATGAAGAATTCAGAAGCAGATGTAGGGTACATTTTGTCCCCATCTAAGCTGCTGATTTCAGTCTGGTCTGGAGTTCATCTGAAACAAGTGTTCTGCCTTGTTGCTGCTCATTTTTCTATCACTCCCTGTCCCTCAACCTCCCCAGAAAAAAAGCCCCAAACAGCCACCACCCTTTCTTCAAAGGTCAGAGGAGCCATGGCATGGTCAGGAAAAAAAATCTAAATTCCAGATCACCATTCTTCCTATTCTGTGCTCTAAAATACTTACTATCTTTCTGCCCCAAGCCATAACCATAATGTGGCTATGGCTATTCCCTGAAAAATTGCTTACTTGGGTTCAAGCACAAGTTTATTTTGTTTTCACATCCATGTGGAACCTGATATTCTGCCCTTCGATTAACCTGTTGTGTTCATGTGCTCTCTAAATTGGCAAGAGCTGATCGGATAATCTGCTGAGACTTTCTCATGTTATTTATACATAGCTCCTGTGGCTGATTTTTTTTCCTGTGGGGTGGGTTTTTTTATGTTAGTATTTGCTGTGCAAGGTTGGGTTTTTTTTGTTTTGTTTTTTTTTTTTTTTTTTTTTTGTTTTGTTTAGTGGGGTTTTTTTTGCTTTTTTCCAACCTATGCCCAAAAAGTGTCAAGCAGCCAGTGACATTTCTCTGATTACTAGCAAGAGATGAGCTCTGTAATCCTCTGTACAGCACAGGGTCAATTGCAAATCCACACAGAACATTTCAGTTGTTGCTACAGCATTATTTTCAATTCATTTCTAGTGTGGCTTTAGGCTCAGCTCAGCCATTTGTACTGATTTGATAAATTCCTACCCACAGAAGAGTTCTCCATCACACTACTGCTGGCAACGTGCTGCTCAGTACTTATGAGTGCCACCAAACTCTCTAATGCTGCAAAAACCCATAGCTTGTGACTGCCCCCTCCCCTGAAGGGATAACTCCGGCAGGATTTATTTCACAGTCACAGTGTATCAAGCGTTTAGTTTTTTATATGGCTGCCACAGGTTGACTTGAAGGAAGTGAATGAGAGAAGTGAATAAAAAGCCTTAGGAAACAGAGTCAGGATCCTCAGCAATGGAGTGAAGTTGTTTGAGATGCAACATGTGTCACCCCACCTGACCAGAGGGAGAGGCTGTACAGCTGTGTAGCTAAAATACTTAATATCCTGTTACCTTTGAAGTGAGGAGACCTTAATGACATGTTGGTCAGAACTTTCAATGCAGAGACTTCTGTACTTGGTGTGGGATTCATGTGGCTTCATTTTATCAAACTGAAAACTGGGCATATGTTCAAATCTCATCGCCTAGGCTCCCTCACTAATCTGTAGGGAGAGATGGATCTGAAGAATTTGATTTATCCACTTAAGATTAAACAAACTTCCTTCTGCAGATGCTTTTCTCTCCCTCTGCACCTACCTTTTAAACATCAAGGGTCAGATGAGACCAGAAACATCAGCTGTGTATAATATGATGGCAGCTGCAACTCAGATTTGTATTGCCATTTTTATGTATTATGTCTCCTAAACCTTTTTGTCTAAATTGATATTATAAGGTTTAAATTTTGTTTAGCTATTCTCTTTTTCAGCAGGATAAAAGTACATGATGGCCACGGCTGAGCAAGGCATGTAACTTTAAGCATACAAAAGGTCTTACTCAGCAAAAGATGTGTACACGTTCATAAATCCTTTGCCTATGTGACATAGGCTGGCCCTGCGTACAAGAATCAATCAGGAGATCAAGGTCTCTCTTCCTGAGTTGCCAAAGAGTAATAAACCTCTGAAACTTCCTTCTGATCTGTTTTGTGTCTTTTATGAAGTGAGGTTGCTAGAAAGTCACTCAAAGGATAGTAAAAGTCTTGGTTCATTAGGTGATGCTGCAAGTTCGGTGTTCTCTTCATAGAAATTACTATTCCTTGCTGCTGTCATGTGGTTTTTACGCTTGGCAGTTATTCAGCGGCCAAGAGGGATGCACGCAAATCATTATAAATACATTCATCATCTTAGGCAGAGGTAGCTCAGCAGTAATAGTACGGAGAGCATACAGATTGAATTTCTAGCTGGTTTGGCAGTTACAAACCCTTTGAATGCAGACTTTATAGAATTAAACTTTCGCCATTAGCTTTCTTTTATATATTTCCCTTCTAAAACCTGACAGAGCTTTTCCTTAGGCATGAGAATGGCTAGCCAGGCAAAAGAAGGCTTAATACATTGAGAGATGAAAGTCAGCTGAGAAAAGGGTGTGTGGAAATCGTCAATGGAAAGTCTGTTGCCTAAAGTATAATTGACTGCAAAACAAAAATAATTTTAGAACACTGTTTCCTCATTTTAGCTCAGGATTGTTAATCCTTTCTTGTCCCTTCCGAAAAGGATGATTTTATAAACAGCATGACATTAAATGAGTCAACATGACCTTTCCCAAACATACCCCACAGTAAATATTTACTGAGCTTTATTTCGTAGTCATTATCTCATTGGTAATATAAAAAGCTTTCAGGTCACTAAACAATGCAATATATAATGTTATCATTGTGACATGTAAAAATATACACAGATCTTTCCTAGTTAACTTCTAAATATGAGTTCACCATGTATTGGTTTATGTCATTGTTTTCTTCTTCTGTTTTATGAAGTATTTTTTTCTGTCAGTGAAAGGGAAGGATGAGGATGATGACATGGATTTTTTTGTCTTTTTCGTTAATTCGCAGCAAGTGGTGTTTCCATGCATAATGTAATGCAAAATGACCAGCGCTTAATACAGGTAAAAAATATATTAGTCTAGTTGGCTGGCTGCCATTTGCCAGCCTCAGTGTGGTTGCTTCTCAATAACTGCAATGCAAATGTATGAATCTCTCTGATCTCATCAATTCCTACACTCAAAATTCAAGCAAGAAATATATGGCCTAAGCTCTTGCTTAACTCTGACTGAACAAAAACATTTTTCACCCTCCTTCTATGAGCACGCCTGCCTCTACTTCCGAATACCAAAATTGAAGTTCTTCTTCTTCCACATGTGTGACCGTAAAAAGCCACTAAGATCAGTTTTGTAAATGTATATAGGTGTCTTACAATGCAGGTAAGTATCTACAAGAGCTTTAAAAAACCTGGAACTGGGCACCAAGATTTATATATTTTTTAAAGTATGCATATTTACATCTCTCCACTTGCAGAGCATGGTCCTTTATGTACATATACATACACAACCTACCCATCAGAAAGCTGCAAGAACATGCACACTGGCAGCGCCAAGCCCCCATGGCAATGGGAGCTGTTTGGTAACCAAGCAAATAAGCAGTTTCTGTTAGTTATTTATAGCTTTTTAAAATTTTAAATACATCTTTGACTTATTCTCCACCAGGTCCTTACTGACATCATTCAGTTTTTCCTCCACTTCCACTCCATTGTGCCCACAGAGCAATGAAAGCGCTTCACTATCAACATCAGACTGCAATGTTGTTTCTCAGCTCAGGTTTATTCCTGATGTGATTTTGTCACCTAACTCAGGTGCCAGGAGAGCCAATGGACAGCCCACGCTGTTTCCCATCAGCCTTTAGAAATTTAAAGCAGAAGAGAAGGGTGAAGGTTTGGTGTTTGGTTGGGTTTTTTTTCTTTGTGGCTAACTGAAAATATGTTCTAATAATATTGCAACTCCATACCAAAAGCGCTGAGAGCACACAGAAGAAAGTTATGGCTCGGTGTTGTCATGGTGTTTTCTGCCCAGACTCCAGAGGAGAAACTCATCACTCAACAGCACGATGAACTCCCTACATCTCACAGCACCAAAAGTCATTTGCAAGCAACAGCTTCTCCACAGCTTAATGAAACACCAACAGTAACAGACTGGGTGCATACTCTTGAGTTTGCTTCAAGCACCAGGTAAAAAGGATTGGCTTAAATTACCCCAAAGATTTGGATCATAAACACGAATCAGTAAGCACAGCTCAGCCTGTAAGCCAAAATGTATTTATCTATGGTAACAAAATTAGCCATGCTCTGCTTATCTCTGCTGTTGCAAATACATCGCCTAGTATGTGTGTGAAAGTGAACACTCATACTTGCATTAAGTATTTGCATGTTTATGAATAAACTATAATCCATTTGACAGTCTTATTCTTTCTCATCTTATTAGCCCTGTAAGCTCTTCATTCCGTCCTCACACTTTGCTTACCAAAAAGACAGAAAAACATCAATATCCTTATAAAGTTTGCACACAAGTGCAGGAAGTCTGCATAAATAGAAAGGCCAGCCCCATATACTTAGCAACCATGCTCCAAACATCAGGTACGTCTTAGTATCAGCCACAGAAAACACAGAAGCTTGAGAGATCTTGGATTTTTTTCCCCATTTGTCTGTACTTGAAGGAGGGGGGGCGGGGGAAGACATGCATGAGTGATGGTAATGGAAGACCTGTTTGTGTGCAATTCACTGGAGAAACAGTACAAGGACATATCATCCTTGTGAAATAATTTGTCCTGTATTCCTTGAGCCAGATGAAAGTCCCATTATGTACAAAGTAACATGTGCAGATGAATACAGATTTGGGAGATCTATTATTCTCTCAATACATCGCCTCAGTGTAACTCATCTTCACCCCTGTCATAAAAGCAGGCTTCTTTCCGAGTGCTTCATACTGTCATAACGTGTGACTTCTTCGACTAACCTAGAATAGATTTGAAAGTGCACAGCAGCGATGAGGAGTCATTCATGATTAGGGCTCTTGCTGTGAAACAAAACTGACATGTGCTCCTGCAACATATAGCAATTAGCAAGTGTGAAATCAAAACATCACCCCGCACCAATTGTTAGCAAGGCACGCAGAAGCAAAAATAAAATGAAAGAGCTACATCTCTATAGTCCTGGACGGCTTTACAATTCAGAGAGATCTCAATGAGCGTATTTCATTCCCTAAGATGAGGCTCTGTGCCTCATACTGACACATCTAAGCTCCTCAAAATTTTCCTCTTCACGCTGCTACGAGATACAAGGTGTTATTATCCCAGACTCTCTCCCCATGGCCAGTTCCCTAACCTGACAAGCGGTTTGCAGAGGAACAGAAGATTTTGAGATCTAAGGAAAGATTCAAGCTCATACCTGTTTCACTTAATAATCAAAGCTTTCTCCTTTTGCAGCTCCAAGAAAAAAAACAACAAACAACTTAGGTTCAGTATTATGCCTGTTCAGCCCACGAGTTGTCGTGTTACCTGTAAGTTGTAAGGGCTAACAGAGAAACTCCTTGTTCCACATCAAATTAAATAATAACAATAGAAAAACCTGTACTTCCTAGAACAACGAGGCCCCATTCTTGGTTGAAATCTCCTGCTACAACTACATTACAAATAATTCCAAGCAACACAAAAACACATCTCTGCCAGCAAAAAGCAGTCTGCATCTACACATGGTAAGACAGAAGTTGGAAAGTAAAGATCGCGCTGTGTTATTAAGCTGTCCTAGAAAAGCTAGTAGCTATCATTCAGATGAAGGTCAAAAAAAACCCAGTTGTCCAATCTGGCATGAATGTAGCTTGAAATCAAATGCCTCCAATTTTCTTCATCTCCTGCTACAGCACAATTTGATAACTGTAGACGTGAGGATGGAAACAAGGCCACCTTTCCATTCGAATGTGAAGCCAGTCTGTTCTCCTTGGCTCCCAGTCTGCCCGGTTAACAGCAAGATCATCCATCCTTATTTCTCCCAGGGAAGCTGTGAGATTTACACATGGTCTCAGAAGTGTGCCATCCCTCACTGTGGCTAGCCCCAACATTACTCTGACTTGTCCTCACAGATAGGCAAAGTACTGGCAGAGGTTTTTCCAGTAGGTGAAAAGCACTCCGAGATTTTTAAAGGTATTTACAGATCCAGTATATCAAGTTTTGTCTTTGAAAATCCAACTGGCACCAATTTGTACCTTCACAGACCTAAAAATCTGGCCTTTACGATTTCCATACAATTGGCCAAAGCCTGATTCTTGCAGTACTAGGCTAACTCACTGATGTTAGCCTTGATTTCTATTCATTAAGAGAACTCAATATCTTACCTGAAGCTGAAAAACTTGCACATTATTTTATTCAAACTTATGTTTTGAAAAAGTTATTAAGGACATATTTGATATCCACATCTTACATGGTGGGATTTGTTTTGTTTCATTTTAAGTATTTCATGTTAGCTCTTCCAAGAAATTCCAGCATGGTTTTGAAAAGCAGCTCAGAATGAGAATCTAGGGACAAAGACCAAGAGTCAGATAAAATAATGATTATAATTCAAACAGAACTCCTCAAAGGGCAGAAGTTACAACTGTGATAACTAATTGATTCTACATACACAAAAAATGATAAGAAGGATTTTGCCCTGCTAAGACCAATTTTTTTAAGAGGGATTTAATTAAATACCTCTCAACCTTTTTTTTTTTTTCTCCCCCATCTTCTTTGAGATTTTAACTGTCAGGCAGCATATCCAAAAGAAAAACGATATCATCCAGGAAGTAATTATCTGCAGTAAGTGTGCTGTTTGACTTCTTCCCTGCTACAGTGATCTCTGGCAGAAGAAAGAAGCAAGGAAATTGGGGGAGGAGGAAAAAAATATTGATTCAGTAATTTGAGAAGTTAAAGACATTTCTCTGCGTCTGAATTAACAGAAGGAGGGCTTGCTCTGCTGTGGGAGCAGCACCAGGTTCATAAAAGTTGCGTGTCCTTTTGACACAGAGCAAGTTAGACTGTGTGTCATGTTAGAAACTGGAGAAACATAAGGGGCTTGACAGCAGTTTTTGCTCTGAATAATAACCCCCTAGAGCCTGTGCGAGTTAGAACTCTTATTACACATTGGGTCATCAAATTCGGGGGCTCCATCCGCACAGTAGAGTCAGCTCTGGGTATGGACAGATGTTGAAGCTCTCGTTATCTCAGCTTTGTTCTCCCCAGGTTCAGCTGGCTGCCCTGGGCTGCCACAGCCAAGGACAGATGCACAGCACAAGTCGTTCAGGCTCTTCCCTTCTCTGCTGGCTCCAGTTCAAAACTATGCCTATTCAATACAGAAATTTGCTTATAAGTTTCCAAGGTAGATGTATTGCTCATATCCTGAGAGCCCTGTTTATAAATGTTTTATTACCCCTGACTTTGGTTTATCCCAGCTCCTGTTATCCTAGATAATTGAGAGTTGAATTGAACGCTTAATATTTAAAATGTTTCCTGTGTGTTTTGATGATGTCAGCTTACTTGTTGAATCTCTTCACTGGTTATCCTGCACAGAGTAAACTTTCATCCTCTTGTCCAAAGAGTTTTGCAACTATTATTTGATGCTAGTCTTTCCATACTGTTACCTGCCTTCTGTTCTGCCAGTAACAGGAGACACAAGTACGAATTTCTGCTTCTTTCCTTACTGCTCCCTGTACATGACACTGTCTTGCCATAAATGAGTGAGAATGCTTCCTTTTTATAGAGATTTGTAATAAATCTCAACAGCTTCTGTCAATTTGCTTCACGTATATATTTAGAAAATATATNTTATAGAGATTTGTAATAAATCTCTATATTTATTGAGAGCAAATTGACTCAGCTTCTGTCAATTTGCTTCATGTATATATTTAGAAAATATAAAAATAGGAAACAAATTTGATATAAAACTTGCTTGTGATTTGCTCCTATGTTCCTCACTTTTAAAATAAGTTTTAAAAAAAACCAGTAGATTAGAAACATAAGTGTTTTGTATCTCTGACTGATCTGTGTGCTGCATTCTGCACTCTCTCTCTATTTCTTCTACAGCCTTCTTTTCTTGCTCCTGACGGATGTGGATTGATGCTGCTCCTTTGGAGAACAAGCCGGCTACCTCATTCCGTGGTGACACCAACCAGGCCAATAGGTTTCCAGTCCTACCAGGAGCTCTCGCTGCTTCTTTGGTCTGCATTGCAGCCATTGAGCACAGCTATGGGATAATGAATCTATTTTAATTTTCATTTCTTTGCTCCCCAAGAGGATAAGCATTTTGCATCTCCTCGGTTCTGTGCAGAAGGATGTCATCCTTAACACACAAGATCCTGACTTGAAGTAGCACAACAATCCCACAAATAATTTCATTTGAAAAGCTTTCAGTTGTGATTTCTGGCTGCCCAGAAAATCTTTCTGCTAAGTCTTCAGTTACACTACACACAGAAACTGTGCTTTTTGACAAGAGACCAAGAAAAGTCAGCCTGAAATAATCATATGTTCCTCCATGCATGATCGCTACAGTGACTAATCCCAGTTTACTCCCTTAATGCCCTGCTTCTGTCTCCCTCCCTTTCAGAAGGCAGCAAGCCCGCCCAGTACTGAAAACAAATGAGAGTGGAGGAGAAAAGGCCATTTGTACTCGTGTTCTCTTCCCCACCACGCTTCCTCCCACTCCAAATGCAGTAGCAAAGGAGTATGTTTTGGTTGACTATCTGTCCCTAAATTCCCAGCTATTATGTTAACAAATAATAATGAAAGAATATTTTCGCTTAATTATGTCGCTTTACTGTTGATACTGCAGCTGAGTAGGGAAGACTAAAGAAAATCTGCATGGTTTATGATACAAATGTAATGTGGGAAGTGCCCAAACCATAGAATTCTTAGATCATCACTCAGCACTTCAGTCTCCTAACCTTCTTGCCACCCTGAAGGAAAGGATCCCAAACTGAGGTTGAGATCTAGACAATTTAAATTGAAGGGCTGATTAAAGCTGATGTCAAGATTGGAAAATGCTCTGTATTTCTGTGATATGCTATTTTTCACTGGAGAATTTCAAAGCACTTTTCTAATACATGTTAATGAGACCTCACATGAATGCTAAAAATACAATATCATGTGTATATGACTCATGCAGCTTATTAATTTTGCATCACCTCCACTGCTGTTTGAACGAGAGTGACAGAACAGCATTCAGGCAAATTCCTCTGTGAGAATGTAGCCAAAATAGCAATACCTGTGTCTTCAGGGGTCAATCTGCCTCAAGGCCAACTCTAGTTAGAGAGATTCAGGCTGAGGGATATGTTCCCTGCTTACTACAACCCTCCCATTGCATGATTGCCTTGCAAAGCAGCAACAGTACAGTTCTCTTCCCAAAAATGTAAGGCATTGTAGGAAGAAAACAAACTCTAAAGCAACGTATAGCAGCTTTTACACTAAATGTACCATACTATGCCAATGGTCTATAGCAGGGTGTAAGGAAGAGAAAGAACTTTGCTGGAGGATGGATATGGATCCAAAAGGTACAGATCCTCTGTGGGACTTGATTTTAATTATAAAGCAGGAGGAAAAGCAATATATAATCTCTTAAACTTACCTATGCCTTTAACTAAAAGACATTTTTACTTAGCTTAATTAACTATTCATACTGAGTTCCTGAAACGCCCTTTGTAATTTCAAAGTATTCACTCTACTCCTGTGGCAATTACCCATTTAAGAGGTTCTACAGACAGAGTAATAATGAAGACACACACAAAGGATTTGTTTGCATGGCACTTTACAGGAACTGTGAGTCAGACAGACGCTATTTAATTGAGAAAAATAAGATGCTATGGTCATACACCTTGATGACAGATCAAGTATATTAGCATCGGGCTAGCACTGGCTAGCATAGCTTCCTGCTAGCATAGAGGATGGGTAGGTGAGCTAATGCCTGTCTGTAAACTATTATAAGCTAAATAGAATAGAATAATTAAGGTTGGAAGAGACCTCAAGGATCATCCAGTCCAACCGTCCCTCCTCCACCTATTAACCACTAAACCATGTCCTTCAGTACTGCGTCAACCCTTTCCTTAAATACCCACAGGGACAGTGACTCCACCACCTCCCTGGGCAACCTGTTCCAATGCCCGACCACCCTTCCAGAGAAGAAATTTCTCCTCATCTCCAACTTGAACCTCCCCTGGCGCAACTTGCAGCCATTCCCCCTTGTCCTGTCACTAGTTATCTGCGAGAAGAGGCCGACCCCCAGCTCGCCACAACTTCCTTTCAGGTAGTTGTAGAGGGCAATAAGGTCTCCCCTGAGCCTCCTCTTCTCCAGACTAAACAAGCCCAGTTCCTTCAACCGCTCCTCATAAGACTTGTGCTCCAGCCCCTTCACCAGTTTCGTTGCCCTTCTCTGGACACGCTCCAGGGCCTCGATGAATAGTTAAAGGTCCCACAGAGGGTAAATAATAGAGCTGAAACCACAGTAACTAAATTTCTTTAGCCCAGTCTGTGGAATCAAGAAAGTTTGATCAAGCCACCCATTTCATAGTGATTTCTTTCTTTCCTGCATACAGGATGTTGTGGAATGATTGACGTGGTGGAATTCAGCCAAAACAAAGAAGGCAAATTTTGCTGCAACATTCACAGAGGTGAGAGCACTGAGGGTGGAAGGAAAGCAGAAATCCCCAGTAACTGCACTGCTCTTCCAAAGCAAGGAAAGGAGGGGGAGGAGGGGAAGATGCTTCCTATCCTCCAAATGGGAGGAAGGACAGAGAGAGCAGCTTTCTAGGCTTCAGTTGAATCCCAGGAGTTTGAGCTCCTAACTGGATATACAATCATAGAGTGGTTTGGGNTCACTACACTCCCTAATAAACAGCCCCCCTCCAGCTTTCCCATAGGCCCCCTTCAGATACTGGAAGGCTGCTATAAGGTCTTCCTGGAGCCTTCTCTTGTCTGGGCTGAACAACCTCAACTCTCTCAGCCTGTCTTCACAGGAGAGGTGCTCCAGCTCTCTGGTCATCTTCATGGCCCTCCTCTGGACTTACTTCAACAGCTCCATGTACTTCTTATGTTGGGGGTCCCAGAGCTGAACACAGTACTCTAGGTGGGATCCCACGAGAGTGGAGTAGAGGGGGAGAATATCAGTAACGTAAGAATATAGACTTGTAAATAAATTGTTCCCCTTTTATGTTTTGTTTGCTTGATGCTGTTAATGCTAATTAAAGCTTTCTAATCTACGAAACTGGTGGATCAGGAACATCAGTGAGAATACCATTTTTCTCACATAGAAACCCATACTTGTCTCTTGTTCTTGTGAATAACTCCTCTCTAAAACTGAATCTAAACAACTCCAAGCTTCTCAGTATTCAAACCTGAGAGGAGATTCTGTAGCTAGAAGCTACCTCTGAACTCTAAGCCATCCTTAATCACTACAAATTTTGTTCTGTAAATTGGTATGACTGCTAAGAATTGAAGTCTTCAAATTTTGATTTAAATGGAAAAGTGTCTATTCTCTGTCTTTGACAATTCAAAAATCACGCTGAAGCTTAAACCAAGCTAAGTGATGCATGTAAGCCCTTCCTGTAATAATTAAAGACTGAATTAAGAACTTTGCCATTTAAAATGTTTCTATCTTAGTCTGGTCTGCTGTACTGTAAATGCCCTGCATGGATGCATTCTGTTTCTTTGTCAGTACAAAAATGTTCTGACATCCCCCAAAATTTCAGTTGAAACAATGAGGGAAACATCAGAAAATTCAGATGCACCTACTTGTGTGTTGCAGCAACACAGCACAGCCCTCACCCTATTAGCCATTGACTTGCTAAGGATGATTAATCCATGAAAAGCTCAGAAAAAAAATGATGAGAAAGCATGTGCAATCACCAAGCGACAACCTGAGAGTAACCGCTGTGCCCTGGGATCGGTCAATCATGGACAGTCTGGGAGGTGGCTGCTTGCACAGGCTGAAAGGGTTCCTGAAAGGATTTATTGCTATTTGTGGCAGGGTACAATTTGGAAAAAGCAGTGTTCTTGTGAAACACCTGATGGAGTTAAAATTGAAACGGCCCCTATTTCAAGAGTTAATAACTTTCTGGGGGAAAGACATTACCTTAGGACCCTACTGTATTTCAGAGGAGGAAAGAAAAAGACAATTTGGGGTTAAGGAGATGAGGAAACGAGGTAGAAAATCTCATGCAGTGGGAACAGTAACTTATTCCTTTGACCTGCAGAAGGTTGGGTGAAGCTGTGCAGCGGTTTGCCAAATGAGACCAGCAGTTTCTGAACTCCCATTTTCAAGACCAGACTTTCCAGATTTGGTACTTTCTACTAATGATATCTGCAAGGGGGTTGTATTATTTATATGTATTTTAAATTAGCTGGTGACCTGAGCTATATCTATTACAGTCCAAATGCAGTTTGGATCTCATTCATTATATAAATGAGGTTTGAAATGAACCTAACTGTTTACTCAGAAGACATCCATTTAGCGAGCTGGCATTTCTTCATTACCCAAAATATATGATAATTGTCCATGTAATTCCTTCAGCAAGTTAATTGCACACAGTCCTGCTCCTCAATGGAAATTATCTGTCAACCTCAAATACTTATTATGCATCAGTCTCAGTTAATATTCATTCATTCACCCTATTGCATACATAGGACTGTATTGAAACTGGCCTCAATTCACAGTAAGTTGAGAACCTTTAAAAAAAACACTACAGCAATGAGGTTTTTACAACAAAACAAAACCATGACTCCTGATTCATTGAACGAAGTGCTACCATGGCACGTGATAGGGTGCTCAGTACACAAGAGGGAGTAAAACTCTCGGAGTGGGGAGCCCTGAGACCGCAGCTCACTACAAAGAGGTACGCACCCTTCTCCAGGTGCTGGGCACCACCAAGCCTTGTCTCCCACCTCTGGACCTCTCAAAGTCAAAATAGTCCCTTTCTGGCATGGAATTGAGGGCTGCTGCAGGGTGCGGTGCCAGCCACGGGCAAGCTGGGGGCACATAGCAGCCTGGGGAGCCCCGTGGTGCCTGGGCAATGCCGGCTGCAATGTGCTCCGCCTCGTTCTGCTCCCCTCTCTCTGCACGGGCAGGCTCGCCGCAGGTGGCTTTTGAGGGCCTTAGAACAGCACTAACCCCCACAGTGTCCCCACAGCTTCCCAGAGGGGTTCAGCATGCTCGAGGCTGTTAGCAGCACCCGAGCCAGTTGTTTATAGGTCACTGCAGTATAGCGTAGTCTAATTTTANCAATAAGGTCTGCCCTGAGCCTCTAATATTTCAGAAAGCCTGAGAATCCTCCCCACCTGTAGGTGAACTCACAGCAGCCTTGTTTCACCTATGTTCATTTCACCGTGAATGGTGCTCTGAGATATTATGGTAAAAAAATATGATCTTTGAGGCCTGTGGTTCCCTAACGTCCAGTATATTAAAGTTGCAATGGTGCCCCTGCAGCCCTGCAACGACCCACAGTCTATCAGTAATTATTCAGACTTATCGCGAGGCCTCATAAGATCACAAAACATCTGAATCTTTTGCTGTTCCTTGTACCTATTTCTTAATTTTCTGATTCAGGCATTTGTACCACCCAAAAAGAGTGAGAAAAAGGTGTATGTTGATACATCAGAATAGACACGCCCACATCCCTTTTGCAAATATATGATAATTACAGGGTGAAAGGTAATGGTAAAACAGGGTAGTAACTTTCACTCCTGCAAGGAGAGGTTCCCTTTGCAGGAGGGAGGGGAGGATGCGTTTCTGCAACTGGGAGTGTATTTTGCACTTTGCGCTAAACCGCTCAAATTTATTCTACTTTCACTGGAAACAGACTTCCCTTTCTAACGGCGTTTGCTGCAAATGTATCTGCAGAGTTTTATTGTGTGAAGGGATTCAGTTCTGACAGGAAGCACTTCCCTGCCATATCTGAGGCTGACGTGCAGATCTTGAGGGAAATCCTTGAAGGGTGGAATCGACATTGCCCTCAGATCGCGTACAAGATAATACGTCAGGCACGTTGTTTACTGTCACCTCCAATTTATCTTATGTGACACAGTGCAAAACGACACGTACCACGAAAGAAAAAGAAAAGCATGAAACAGAGTATGTGATATAACCTAAAAAATTTGTCGAGAACATCACATAGGTATGTGTGTGCGCACATCCCAAAAAAACACCCAAAGAGCATTCAGATGACTAGTTCAAAATAAATGCAAATCCCCAAGCCCCAAAAATCTGACAGAAGAAAGTCTTACCAGCTAAAAATGTAAGTACCGTGACTAAAAAGGGTAAACTGACAATCTAGGCCAAGTTTTGTCACACATTGATGACTGCTCGCAGCCCTTCTGAGTCTTTTTGTTGCTGATCCTTACACATCCTCACGTTACAGCTTTAAAATGCAGTGTGACTCTAGATCCCATACCTTTTGCTTAACTAAATAAGGGGCTTTGCCAGCCAGTGCTTTATAGTACTATATTTTTTATTAGACGTTCATAGAGGAAAATACTCTGTGGTGGAGTCCGTATTCAGAAGGGAACATACTTCCCCAGAATACAGACCCAACCCAGTCAAACCCTTTATGACCATGAGGGCACCCAAAAAAGGTACAGAATGTGAAGTAACTTCAACAAGAGTGTATTATACAGATTAAAGGCAGTAACTGCAATATACTTGTTTGCAGAGCCTATGGCATTTTATACACTGTGCAGGGAATAAATAGAAAGACCTAAACAAAGTGACTGTACTGAGATTAGCATAAATCACTGCTTCTAGGGACTGCTGCACTCTTGTCGCCCTCCTCAGAGGATTAAAAGGAGCACCTCCCTACCAATTTCACCTCCTCCTGTAGACATCATATTTCTGTTACTGTTATGGAGAACAGATGTCACCAGGAAATGTAGTCCAGCATTTCTCTTTTTACTGGATAAGAAAAAGCAATTAAAATTTGTTTGATAAGAAAGCTTATCACTCTGCACTGAAGTGTGTCAGCCGAAGGTCAGTAGTGCCCCACAGGTCAGAGACCAGTATTAACTGAGAGCTCAAACCCCAGCTCCTTTCTCACAGGAAGTCAATAAGTTACAAAAGAAGGTGTCAAAGATGAAAACAGAGGGACTGTTACATCTCCAAAAACTGAAAAAACAGACTGCCTGTCCTTTCAGTACCTTACCAGTGCTCCAGCAGGAGGAAGGAGGAATGCGGGTTTCCATTTTATATGTTTTACATTTCATGTAGGTGAGGAACATTTCTTTTCATCCATTCTACCTCCCTATCAAGATGCAGGGTCAATAGACAGCAAAAGGAAGTTTGCAGCATCAGTGCAGTATCAACATAGGAAATTTTAGAATAAACTTTATCTAGATGATCATAAAACCCTCTGCTTCAAACCCAGGTCCTTGTGCCAGCCTTATATACAGAGCCTCAATGGATGCAGTTTATTTTGGGGGGAATGTCTGACCGCATACAAACACCAGACAGCATTTTCTATTGAGTTTCGGTACACGTAGCTCTGTGTGTCTCAGAGTAGACCTCAATGCACCTGTAAGGGTCAAGGGCGATACTTAAAGTTGTCAGAGATATGCTAGCAGCTCCTCTGCTGTTTTCCTACTGCACATACTAAAGGCAGGACTGTGTTTAAGCTGACTTCAGAAGGGCTTGTGTTCCTTAGACTCTGGTGGGGGGAGAAACTATGTGAATCTGTTAACATTTTTAATATCCATAAAACATGGTCTTCTTAGATGCATGGTCAAGATGATTCAGGAACGCAAATTTTAGTATTAAAAAATATGTTTTTTTATGTCAAGATTACAAAAAAACCAAAAACAAAAAAAAACCACAAAAAACAAAAACAAAAACCAAACAAAAACAAACAAACAAAAAAAAAACACAAAAAAAAAAAACACCAAAAAAAAAACAAAAACCACCAACCAAAAGCCTAGAACCAATCTCACTCCCAGCTTAGGAAAGGAAATGCATCAGCCTTGTTTAAATGTGCCATATATGTATGACTCGCTTAAATTCTCTTCAAATACATTTCTGCACATCTAAGCAGGGTGAGGAAAAAAAGTGAGGTTGAAATTTATGCCATTTTGAACTTGAAGCAGTGAATAATGAATGTTCAGCTGGTGCTCTGAGATACTTTTTCTGCTATTATAGATCTTCATCAAAATTTCCTGATGCATTTCTGGTACTTCTCCTTCCTGTCCTAAATGGATCTCAGGCATGGAAAACAACATGTCTAAAAATTCAGTGGCTGGAAAAAGTTCAGGTTTAATATTGAGCCAAGGCTTATTTGCAGGACTAAAGAGGCAATTTTTAATTTTTTTTGACAATGCTTAGCTCAGCCCTAGTTATGGGACCGCAGAAAGAAGATAATGAGAGGAAAGGACAGCACTATAATATCACTTGCATTCTCTATGCTCTCCAAGCAAGTTCAAGGAAACACGTAATGTGCTTTTTGTACACTAACTCAGTATCCTATTTCATTATGGAATTTCTTTAAGGTGGTCTAATTATACTTTACAGGAAATATATAATATTCAATTTTTTCTTCATGGCCCAGGAGATGGTTCCCTGAAGAGAAAGATCTGAAATCTGCAGCTTTTTATCATCTCTAATTATATTAAATAGATATCTGCCACCTGAGTAAGAGATGTCCGAAAGCACAAGTGCATGGAAAAATTATGATATTTTTGCAGTTTGAATTAAAGAAATAAAATATCTGGAAGGAAATTAGTTAGATGAGGTGTTAGATTAGATTGATGAAGTGTCTGTTTGATGCCCGCTGAAAAGGGACCACAAAAAAAGATATCCACAAGGATTTAGCACAGATTAGAAGGGACCACTTCATTGTCAGAGATATCTTACATATCTTACACATTTCAGCCAGTATAACCAAGCAAATAATTAGCTCTCCATGGTCACTCAACAAAATCAGAAAACAAAGAAACACAGTTTCAGAAGATAGTTGCTGAATACTGTCATTCAACATTTTCTATCTTTTAACACAAATGCAAACCAGTTTTTCACATCTTGGGAGAAAAAAGTTTTGCTTTTAAAAGTAAACCATATAATTTATGATTTTTCAAAAAAAAAACCTGTCTTTAAAAATACAAGATTTAACTAAAAGTGATCAATGAAAACTGAAAAGCTATCGATTGTTGAACTTAATTTCTCATAAAAAGATTTGTAGTAAATGTAAAAATAAACACAAAAAATAATTTGAAAATTTCAGTGAAAAGTAAGTGGTACCTCTCAACTCCAAGACACACCTAGAATACAAAAACCTTTTCTGTATTATTTTATTTTTGCAACTATGTGTACATTATTCCTTTAAAAAGCTGTCTATAGCAAGTGACAAACCACAGATTTTACGCAAAAGCTCTACAGTGGAATAAATAATGAAAATAGCATTGACCAAATTATTTAACGCCATCTGCTTTCTTTTGCATCGCTCCAGCTGGGCAAAGAGCAAGGAAAGTCGCAGGATTTTCCTAGCTAGTGCAGAGCCAGCACGGGCAGCTTCCTCTGCCCGATGGAGCTGGGGTGAGGGGCATGGGAACGCTGTACCCTGGGGTGGTTGTCTTTGAAAACTATGGATGGCAAACAAAGGTTGGAGCTATCCTAATCTCCCCAGTTAAGGACAGCTGTGCTGCACAGAGTCAGGGAACTCATTTTAGTGCACTTTGTCACACTCTGTCTTCCGATTGTCCAGTACCTGAAATGCTTGCTTGAAAATTTTGGCCCTGCAGTTTTGGCAAGCCATAAGAGGCCCAAGATGATGGGTATTGGACAGGGTCTGGAGTGAGTGCTCCTTGGAGAACAGATGGACTAACTCATGCTTTGCTTCTCTGCCCAAGCTTCTTTTCCTGTGTTAGAAGAAAATGAGCCTTTCCATAATTCCTTATCTTCCCTATTATCTCATCCTGCTGCTGAGCCCACAATAGCAGGTGACAGATTGTGGAGAGGGCTTTTAGAGATATTGCAGATGCTTATGTGCTATAAATCACAGATTCATTACCTCCAGTGGAATATGCTGAGCTATATCAGCCGAGGGTCTGACTCTGCATGCTGCATTTTAGAGCTGCGGTGTTGTCACTATCGCTGCAGAGAAGTTACCCATGTTCGATTTGTAATTTAAATTAATGAAGAATGAATGTTGTTATTTCTGCCACAGAAAAGGAACTCCCCACACAGCAAGAAAAAATAATGAAACCGAGCTCTCTTTTCAGCTGTAACTCTTCAGCGGTTTTACAAAGGAAGAAAGTAGCATTAGCCTGTTCCACAAATTAAGGCACAAAAAGGGACATGTAACCAGCAGAGCTAGTGACAGATCCAGGAAAGGGCTCTCATAAAAGCAAAGAAAAAAAGATATCCACAAGGATTTAGCACAGATTAGAAGCCAACAGAAAAATGATTCAGAAAACTGAGGAACTAGAGGCCTTATGTCCAAATAAAGCAAAGTGAGCAGAATGATCCGATGTCAAAAAGAGGAAGAGTTTACACATTTCTAAACATTTTCCAGTGGAGGAGTGGTGTCTTTTACTGTGAGCTAACATCTTCCCTGGGTTTGTCAATCTGCATTCAACTGAAACTGAATAAACTAGCCAGCCTTGCTTTTGACAAGGCAGTCCTTGACACGAACACAAAAAAAAGGAGAAAAGAACACACACACAGAAGAAGAAATTAGCTCTATAACCTTATTCCAGAAAATGAGCAAAGTGTAACAGTCAAGAGCCATCAGCACAGTGCCAGCACGTACATTTGTTCCAAGGCTGGATAAAGACCCATAAAAAGACCCTTAATGTAATTGCTGCAAAAACTTACAACAGGTAGGGTCACTTCCAGCTTGGCACAGCTTCAGGGGAGACTCACCTCAGCCCTGACCTTGACCCACCGTTTCAATTCTGATGTGCGTTGCAAACTCTCTACTCTGGTCCACGGGGAGAGATGCAGAATGCTAGCGAGACCCCAGGCTGTGGAGGTCCCATGTGGCTGCACCTCTCCTGGGTCTGCTGTGCAAAGGTCCCTTAGCTCCTCTGACCATCCTGAGACAAGCCACGGCCCATTCAGAATTTCCCAGCTGTCTCCAAAAAAAGCCCTCAGTAGTGTCTCAATGGTCATGTGAGGTCTCAACATACTATGAATAGAAAAAAGTTAGGGTTTTTTTTAATTTTAGGACTATACATACTTTTTTCTAACCTGAAAAGAAGCTATCTGGATTAAAATCTTCTGGCTGTAGCTGCCAATGAAATGTAATTAGCATTATTAAAGTGTGACAGGTAGTCCCTGCAGATTTAGCCCTTTCCAGTGATGAATGACAACATGTGTATTTATGGCCGCAGGAGAATTCTGGATAAAACTTCCATCATTTAACTGTTCAGTTATTAAGACAACCTATACGACCAAGAAGCGGAATTTCATCCCACTTAAACAAACCAACCAAAATCAAACCCCACCAAACCCCAAAAATATATTGGTATATTGCTTCAAATGGCAAAATCAGAGTCTGTATTTGGTTTGTTAATAAAGATTTTTGTGACACTGCTTATCAGTTTACGTCATAATCACTAGAGTGCAATGATTTACTGAAGCCTTTAAAATAATACCATAATCCTTATTTTGCGGGCTACATTACCGCACAAGTTCATACAGGGAGTTCATTTAGGAAGTTCCTGGCAGTCAGGGAGAGACTTGAGATAACCTAATTTCTTATCCTATGTTTAAACCTAGCAGCTTCTCTAAACTTTCACAAACAAACCCTAGTCCAATCAATTATCCAGCTCAATCTTTTAAAAGCTTAAACAGTCTTTATGTAAAATGTATCCAGAAATCAAGTGTTTTCAAACAGCTGTCCTCATATATTCACAGTAACGGGGTTGGCGCCAAAACACCCAAAACCATACCTGGCTGGATTAGAGCTTGGCCACGTGTCTGCTGGAAGCTGGCCCTTTGCACTTCGCCTGACACAGACTCGAGTAAAACCTCATTTCTCTCCTCCTCCTCAGTTTCAGTTTGTTACTTGTTCTGTTTTAGTCAAGCCTCCAAAATTCAGTGTTGACGCCATCCACGTCCCCATTACCTGACTATGTACCCATCAGTGCATTTGAACTGGGAATCCGAGCACTGCTCTGGCCCAGTAAAACAGGCATCTATTGAACTCTCAAATAGGAATTGTTTTTTAAAACGTGAGGACTCCAAATGCCAGCATATTTATCCATCTCTAATTGTAGCTCACCCTCCAGCGCACTGCACAAACAGAGATTCGCTAATTATCTTTTGGAGGTGAGCTCGGCTACTCCAGCTTTGATGCTCTGCTTTGCAATTAAATGTATTCCAGCAGGCCACATGGGGGAGAAGGAAAAAATACAGCTTCCAGTTCTGCAATGACCTACTTACGGCATTAAAGCACTGAGGGGAAGGGGGAGGGCTGCGGGGGGACAGGAGAGGAGAGGGCTAACTACAGCTTAATGCAAGCTGACACTTATCTGGGCTTCAGACCACACAGTAGTCAATATCAGATATGACTTCACATCCTACAGAAAATATTGGTAAGACAAGCAAAGTTAATGACAGGAAGAAATTAATACAAGACCTTGGTTCTCAAAAACTGCAGTAGTTATAATATCATAATCCTTTTCTGACTACTTTGCCATGCCCCATAACATAGTACTCCTAAAATTCGTGTTAAATTCATGATATTATTCAAACTACGAGCACCGCTGCACAGTTACAGGCTCCCTGTCTCAGACGACATACCTTCTACCCAGACAAATACAGAGATGCTCGTTCCTCCATCTCAATGAATAAAGTAAGGCAAAGGAAGACAATCTGATTTATTCAGCATCACTAAGCTAAATCAATGCCTGAATCACAGACTGACTCTAGAACTTCTCATTCATTATTTAACCCCCTCCATCCAAAAAAATATTTATTTTTTTCCCCCTCTCAGATTGTGTTGAAGCTTAAGACAATTAACTAGAATTGTTAGAGAAAAGCATTGGCCATGGGAACATTTTTTCCTTCTGTCAGGGATCCCAGAATGCACTGGATTTTTAAGCACAGGATGTATTTTGGCGTATGGTTTCTGTTTTCAAGATTCCACTATCCTGGTTAATGGCACAGGCAATTTAATTCCTGTACTTCACACTACCCATCGTGGTTACTGATGATATAGTCAAATGGAAGCCACGCTTAACAGTGCTATAGTTGGACTCTTCCAAAATGCCATATACTTACAGCATGTGAAATGCCTAACTTTTAAGTATCACAGCAAATATTTTGAAATCTTAATTGCAAGAGTTGAACCAAACACATCAGTAAGCATTTAAAAATATGTTCATTCATTTTTAGGTTTGTATAATATGAAGTGAAGGAAACTCCTTTAACTTACGCTGGAGTAAATTCAGAATAAAGTTTGAGGACACTCATCAGCAATTTTTATTATTTTTTTCCTGGTGTCAGATAAAATATTAACCTTCAGTTCTGTTTTCTAAACTTTACAAACATCTTGGAAATACCCAACGTAAATGTTCAACAGCTACCCTGAACTACAGCAGCTCAGGATCAAGAAAGAAAAAGAGAAAGAAGAGGAAACTGAAACCATTCTATGATTCTATGAAAAGTGAAGGCCAGTAAGGTTGTTCATCCTTTCAGCCCCCACTCAGATGAGGAGCAGCACCCAGCAGCACCACTTGCTCCAGCCAGAGCAGTTTTGGCCTGAGTTATTAGCTTCCTTCAGTATTCTCTAGCTCAGTAGCCACACTGCTTGAAGGAATCATTCACATCTGTGGAATTTACTAATCCTCTTCCACAGCCATCACAGAAATTGGCTGTTCTCCCTTTCCCCAAGTATTTCTGAGTCACAGTACCTGAGGCTGTGAGCTTGTCATATCTGATAACTGAGGCAGGGTCAGACACGGTCAGTACTTTAACAAGAGACAGTCAGAAAGAGGTGAAATGCTATGGAGACGATGCCAGTTAATCAATGGACAGAAAATTACATTTTGCATGATTCCGCACAGAGCATCGTTCCTCCAGTACGGTCAGTTGTGATATAATTGCCATGGAGCTGGAAACAAAGACAAATACTGTTTCTACTTCAAATGACAGTTAGAATATAATAATTTCATTAACAGCTCTAAGTTAGTCAAAATCGATACGAACTATTGCGATGGATAAATTCCTGAATTAATGTCTTGCAAGAGAGTTGGCAAAAAAAATCTCCATTCAAATCCCTGCTAAAATCCCATTGCTCAGTCAGAGGTTTCATTTAGCATCGTGTCCACGCTTCACTGCATTGTCACAGAGATGGAGGAGTTCTAATCTCAAACTTACTCAGCCTGCAGCATGGCATTGGATAAAGAGGGACTTGCCAGAATCGGCCAATTGCACCTATTTATAAATCTTTGCACTACCAAAATGAGCAAGCAATTGAGAACATGGGGCAAAAGGTGATGGTTTGCTGGTTTCCTGAAAAGTCTCTTCCCTCTGTAAATGTTAGAATCCCTGCTTCTTCATAGTTTGCAGAGGAGGAAGTATACGCTGCAGAGGAGGAATAGAATTTCCTTGTTGTTTCCTTGCTGCGCACCCAAGATCCTGTCACAGGCTGTCTCAGAACACACCCGTGTCTCACTTTATCCATCAGTACTGTAAATTATGTACTTTGCCTTGCACTGACATTAAGCCTCAACAGTTGTAAAAACTTTGCAACACTTGGATGAAAAACATCATCTAAAGTACACTGTATAATTAATGTGACTGCACAGACTTTTCCTTCTTTTTAAGCAGCTTCTTCAAAAGAATTCTGAGCATCTAAATCCTTTTTTCTTTCCACATCAAGATGATTGATTGCATATTTAAAAGTATTAATTGGTTCTATGATAAGGTTTTTTAAAAACCCTTAAAGCTTCAAGATATCAGGAAGAAACATTGTCATTGCTCAAATAACTTAAAATGCTCATACATTTTCACTGGTCCTTAATACATTCACAGAATAAAGAGGCCATTATAGGCAAGCTGTATGGTATTTATTTAGAAAAGGCTGTTTGTAAGTAATGGACTAATAATAAATAACTTGTAGAACATTGTGCACGAACTATAAAGAGCATTCAGAACAACTGATCTCATTCCTTGGTTTAATTATTCAGTTCTTTTTAGGCTGGAGCTACGTGTCTGGTATATTTGCTTCAGATCTCGAGAGGGTATTGACCAGGTTTTCTGAAGTCTTCTGCATTATTTATCTCTTCCTACCATAAGGGGTCTGATAGGCATACTGTTTCAATAATTAAATGTCAACAATTCATGCTGTTGGCCAAAACCCAGAGGACCTTCATAAATAAATAATAACATCTTGCATTTTTATGGCTTCTTTCATTCAAGGGTCTCCAAGTGCTCTGCGAATATTCATTAAGACCCCTCAACAGCCTTGTAAGGTAATTCATAATTATTCCGCTCTTGGTTTTTCACAACTGGGAAAACCGGCACAGGGAGACAGATCAGCTAGTCCAAGGTCACGGCTCAAGCCAGCGGCCGAGGCGAGGGTAGAGCCCGTACCCACAGCCTCTTCTGCCAGTCCCCCTCGCCAGGCTCTGCACTGGCGGCCATGGGAAGCAGCTGTGACTCCTGGGACCTCACTGAAGTCACAGCCATATAAAAGCAATGAAAATGGGGCAGGGAGTAGGGGAAAATCAGCATCTGCCTTACTCTTCATTTTTGTTTTAGACATGTTTTATTACTGCGTTACCAAACAAGCTGAGGGAAAACATGCTTCATGGTCCACCCCTCTGACCCAGCACTGCCATTTCTCTTTCACAAATTGTGGCGCTGCAGCCAGCAGCTCTGAGTTCATTCAGAGCAAGGAAATATTTGATATCTTGTTTCCAACCTAATCCGTCAACATGCTCATTAGAAGTCAGATATCTATGTTTTATTCACCTTTCTCCAGTCATTTTTGTTAGCATCATTCTCCATGACCCCTTTTTCACTCCATACTGAGGAAAACAGGAACGATAATAATGATGTTACATTTCTGTAGAGGCTTTGATCCCACTGACATGTTGAGAGCAATGATGAGCACAGAAATAACATAAGAAGCTTTTCAGGCATCCTTTTCTAGAATTAGAACTAAATTTCCGAGGAGAGAAAGGCTGAGTCTGAAAGCTGAGTGCACACCACTCGCTCTGCTCGCTCAGGCAGTTTTCAGCCATTAATTCTACTTCCAGTTCTCCAAAGAGATAAGAAAATCCACACAGAGATGATCGCAACAACCAAAACAAACCTTCCATTAGGATTCTCGCAGCAGATAGTAAGCTCAGAAAAGCTCCGGCACTGTGCTCCATTGCATTTCATTTGTTTTGAATGCAACGCCCAGATAAATGCAATGCCAGAACACTATGTATTTCTAGAGGAAGAAAGCAATATCCCAAAGTGCTTTCACTCAGAAGTAGCACTTTAGGACCCCCAACTCTCCACTGAGTCCAGAGGAATGCCCGTGTTTTCCACCCCTTACCCAAAGTGTCACTGTATACTCGTGTGCCTGTGTATAGTATGTGTACATACCGTGTATACGCACACACACGGAGTACAGCCTCAGATTGGTAAGGTGGTTTGAGCACAAGTTATCCCTTAACTTTCCACTAATTAGTACCGTTTCTCAGACGCTTTAATGCATATACCTGTTCCTGATGCGCCTTCCTGGGATTCTGCACCTGAATTTATGGCTGCTGTCAGAGTCAGGAGTATTTACTAATTTTCAAGAACAAATACAGATTGGTTAATACTGCAGTAGATTTCACAGCTGTGCATTAAGACACAAACCACCAATGCCTCTCTTTTGGTGATTTCCAAATCATAAATGGACCAATTTGCTCTGTTGATGATGAAGGTTTGGGGCTCTGATGAGAAAGTGATGGCATGAAGCAGCTTTCAGAGATATTATCGTGGGTCAAAATATACACACTATCCTATCTGAACTTGAGCAATGCTCATTGCCACTAAGAAAAAGATAAAATACTACTGAAGTTTAACAAAATAAAGATATATTTGAGACTACATTGAAAGTTTTTAAGGATCAGTGAAAAAAAAATAAAAATCCATTTTAGACATTGTGAAAATCAGTAAAAAAATTAATGAAAAATCAGGTATATGTTGTTTTAATAATAGCAATTCACTCATTTCTCCTGCAGGTTCTTTTCTTCATGCCAGTGCTATTCCTCTGCTTCTTGAACCTCCTTTTTACCAAGCTTCATGTCTGCTTTTAGTTCCCTTTACCCTGCAAAGCTATAAACATGGAGCAATTTAGGGGAAATGGATGTTCTTTTAATTACCATATTTCTGTATGCACTGCACAGTTTTTAAGTCACCCTTCCCCACATTTTTCTCATTAAGCCATTCAACCCAGAAACTAACCTTATTGGTAGTTTTGGGTTCAGCTATGTTGGATACTGAGTTGTGGAATACAATTATGAAAAGATGGGAGACCCTAAGAAGTCACTTTTTTAGCAGCGGTGGTGGCAATGTGGCGGGTATTCAAAGACCTTCTTACTATTTGTGCAACCACCAGTTGATTTTTAAACCCACTGGACCTATTTCACCCAGATGCATATATATGATTTGCGAGTGCCCTCTAACTGAATTTAAATTCAGCATGTGATATTGCACCAGAATAATGTCTGTTCTGTTGACCAGGTACAATTATTTCTCAATTTTCTATATAATTTGAATAAAGAATCTCATCAAAGCCCTTACAACCTAGTATAAGCTCAGCTCAAAGGGCAAAATGTTGATATGGGTTGAAGTGACCATGAAAACAAGAAGGAACATATTTTGAAATTCGTATCACTGTCTGAATTTGGATTCATAAAGGACTTTTGAACTTATTCTTTAAAAGCCTGAACACATTTGGTCAAGGTCCGGTATCTTCCTATTTAGAAAAGATACCACTTCTCCTCAGAAGACTACTTTGGTTTCCTTAAAAATAGAGTACAGTTGAGTTCCACCATGATCAAGGACAATAGGTACATACGCTTCATCAGACTGTTACATGAGATAGTTTCGCATTACCTTACATCTTCATGGAAATCTGTATGTGAGCATGTGCACGTGCGTGTGAGTGTGTGTGATTGTATGTGTCTAGCAAATGTGTAAATGATTCATGTACACAGACTTGAGTCTGTCTCAGAAGATTACAATATTGTCTCAGGACAGCAAACTCCTTATTGCTGAATGCTTCAATACTACTACTGAACACATTTTTATTTACTTTTTATCTTTCTCTGAATATTCCCTGCTTTCTTTGTCATCTCCTCAAGATCCAGCAAGCAGTACAAGACAAATATAGTTAACTTTCAAAGCAGGCACTATTGATCCCATGTCACTGCTTTATTAAAATGACATTTTGCGCTATGCAGAATGACTGATGCCGAAGTTATTTAATCTGACGGGTGCTAGAGCAAGAAGGCAATAGTCGCTCACTGCATCATTATTCAATAGGTAACACTTTAGCTGTTTGGAAAAGCCACTTTCATATGAAGGGTGCTACTGAACTAACACTTTATTACACTTTCAGAATACGTCAACCACCTTTAATCACCTCCCTTCCAAGTAAAAATAACTTAAAACCAGTCAAAGCAACAGTGACTGAAATGCTGCTAAATTCTATTCTTTGGATTAAATTAAGCTACTAAACTGGCCCAAATAATGTCTGCACTCTACAGTTTGTTTGCTCAGTTTAAAAATTTCTTTCCTATAGACTTTTAATTAAAAAAAAAAATAAGAGCAAGATTCTCAACTTTGACTCCAAGATTTTTCTTTTTGTGTAGAAAAAAAAACCCACCCTGTGTGTTTACACAAGCCAGAGGTTTGTAGTTTGAGTCTACAGGTATTGGCTGATCCATCCAGGGAGATTCCAGGCAGACTGAGTATGCAGAAGTAATCAGCTATTAAGCTGAGAAGACTGTCATTGCAGCTTTTAGAAAATTCAGATCTCTCTCTCTGTTGTCCTGTTCATTCCTCCCAATGCATAATCTCAAAACTCTCCTAGAAGAGCTAAGATAAAATCCTAAATTAGAAGAAAAGACTGATCATACTTCGAGCCTTATGCCATGCAAATAATTTCAAAGATAAAAATGGCATTATTTGCATGAATGAGGACTACTTACATAGGGCTTTTACATCCTGCAGTGTCCTCTGGGAAGCATCTACACAAGGCAGGATGAAGCAGGGCGCTCGGAGAACGCAGCAGTGCAGCCGCATCAGAGCGGCGCTTTGCAGAACCTCATTAGTGCTGCTGAGCAGCACTTCATTCATATCTATTCCAGGTATCTCCCAGGTACTGCATATGGGCATGCCTTCAACCACAGTCAAAGCCCACTGAAATAGCGAGCTAATTGCTAATCCCAATTATTTTTTTAATTGAAAGAGCTTGAGTCACTCAGGGTATGTCCACAGAGGTTCTTTGCAGACAAATGGGAAACTGGTTTGCCCAGGCTTTGGTTCTGCCTGCATGCAGCCTAGCTTCATCCAAGAGCCACAGAGATACAACGAACACAACCCTGTGCTTAAGCTAATCAAGCTCTGCCAAGAGCTTTCCTTGTGCAGCATGTTACCAGCCTATATGAAGACAGATGATTTCACTTCTGCTATTTTCTTCTGCTCTAGAAAGGTGTAAAAATGAGCAGAGAAACTGGAATTCTAGCAGCACGTGAATTTTTTCGGTAACTAACTCGATCTTCATCTTCTCTTGGACAAGAGCATAGGGCAGACCAGGTAAACAAGCACAGGCAGAGGGTGAAGGGTAAAGAAAGCACAAGTGGCAGCGTTGCTGCATGGATGACAGATCTCCGTGCAGACCTAAGCAGGCCGTCCTTCTTGTCCCACCCTGGCAAGCAGGGGCCACAGCTGTGGCATGCTGCTGGGAGGTCTCTGCCTCCTGCCATCGCTACAGAAGACTGTTTCCTTTTTTTCCTCTGCCATGCAAGAATTAAACTGAGCTTGTAAAAAAGATTTGCACTATAAAGTCATGGAAAACTCTTGTCTCTGGCAGAGCATGGAAAACAAGCTGTCACTGACAGGGTATATCAGTTAATTTAGGTCATTTATAGGAGAGCCTCTCACCTGCTGACGGCTTTATAAGGAGAGATGGGTCATCAGTGCTAGGCCACCGATCCTCAACAGCCTATCTGCTGGGGCTAATTTTTTAACTTGCCAGTGTAAATTTGATGAGACAGATAGCATGGGAACTTCTGTTTGTACCTGGGTGCAGACAAGGAACAATATTATGCATAAGAAGGAGAGGCTTAAAAGTCAGCAGCGTAGCTTTACTGGCTTTTCTGATAGCATGTCAAACAGACCAGGTGAATCTTGCAAGTGTCCTGATCAGTAGCAGAAAAATATTTCTAATGCAGACAACTGTGTATTAATAGCCACTCTACGGTGAGGATCCCATGTGATAAATACACCCGTGGGAATCCAAGGCTTGTGCCGGTAATCTTAAAAGTTCCCAGAGGTCTGATTATTTTGCAGTGATGTTGCAAGCCTTGTCAAGACTCATTGCTTAATCAATCTCTGCAGAATCATGGGGCTAACTGGCCTTTCACTGACAGGATAACCAGCACCAGCCTGTGAGCTTTAATTCTGCACAACTGTCATATGTTAACGGCACCAATAAAGCATAATTGGCCATTATCAGCTCAATACCACCAATCATTCAAATTTACAAGCTTTGTTAAGACGGAAGGAAACAAGACAGGGATATATCTCCTGAGGAAAATCCTTGATTTGGTCATTTCTCTCCTAATATACTTGTTTACTGAATGTTTCTTTGCTTAGCAGCACCCCTTGATTCATAACAGCCTATTTTACTAACTGATCATATTCACAGATTTATTTTTGTAAGGCAAGAAGGCAGCATTTTGGTTGTCTGTTCTGATCTTTCACATAACCCAGGCCAGAGAACATCAATGGATTGCTCATCATGTTTGAGACATAACACGCTTTTACACAGATTCCCAGTCTTGGCATCACCTTTATTAAAGAAAAACATGTGTAAAAGAGGTAGGTATTAATGAATTAAAGACTTACAAGTGAGGAAGAATCCACTGCTTCCCTAAGTTGCTAGAGAAATTAATTAACCATTATGTAATTTTTTTCTTATTAAACTCAGCATCAAATCTTCTGATCTAACAGAATAAAAAATACAGAGATCAAAATGTTACATAGCATCAGAAGTCTCTTTCCCATGTTGGTTCTTCTAGAGCATAATCAAATTGACTTCCTCCCTTCCCGTGGATAAAATAACTAGATGGAGCTTCTTTAATCTCCCACTATAAGGCATGTTCCCCGAGCCTCACATCACTCTCATACCTTTTTTCCTAAGCCTTTTCCAAATCTGTGGCAGCTTTTTGGAGATGTAAAAAACATAGCTTAGAAACAGCCTGCAGAGTCATAAGACCAGACAGTTGGATGTCATTATAGAATCCAACAGAAGCTGGTTTTTATTAGCCCAGAGCTAAAATTATTGGTGAAATTGCATTTGTTTGTAACAATGGAGCCCAATAACCTTTAGTGGAGATCTTTGGTAGAAATGAACCTAAACCACCCAGAGACAGCAGAAGGAGATCTAGGAAGAACTAGAGATATTATGAAAAGAAAGTTTGTTTTGTGTAATATTCTCTTTTCCCCCACATTTGCTGAAGGGTGAAAATCCATCTCTGCAGAAATTCAGAATTAGCAAGGACCAGTTTGTTTAAACCACACACCAGCTCTGAGAAGAGGAAAGTGCCTCTTTCTGTACTGCCCTTGGTGAGGAATCCTCATTCTTTTGTACAACCATTAAACATAAGTGCGTCTTGCTTACAGGAAAGATTCAGGACTGCTTGGCTGGAAGTATATCTATAATAAGGAGCAGGAAAACATAATTTGACCTCTTTCTGTTCTCCCTCAGAGAGTCCACATAAAACAAGTTACGGGAAAGCTCCTAGACTTAGCTTCATTGGGGAAAATCAGCAGCAATTGAAGGGACAATGAAAGTTTTGCACTCAGGCATGAGTAGCAACAGGGTCATCATAAAACACGGCCAGCGTGTGACGTGAGTCCGATGCGTCTCGCCAACCTGTCACCAAGGTCCAGGTCTGCAAAGTCGCACTGAGTAGTGCTACTTCAGGGCTCCCAACACAAGGAAGGAGCTAGCACACTGAACCACGTACAGTCAACCAGATATCTCATTCTCAGCTTTTCCCCAGGCACCATGCACTTAACGTGACATCAGGCCTTGGTGACCCTCATGTCCTGGACTGCAAACAGGCTTTAAAGCACCATGGCTCAGAGTGTTAGTAACACTCTAGTTACATCATGATAGAGACAAGAAGGCAAAGGAAAAATCAAGGGGACCTGTTAATTGTTCATTATAACAACTGTTTAAAATTCTTTGCCTTTTCCCTCTCTACATCCTTTGAATTAAATTTGCAGATGGACTCTGGCAAGCTGTTATGGCCCTGGACACATCCTGACATTGGCTACAGTTGTATAATTGCACTAAAAGTTAAGCTTTTGCTAAAAAGAGAGAAAAAGATTTTTATAAATTCTCATGATCAGGAAATAGTAGAGAACATGTCTAGACAAAATGAAAATCAATGCAGTGCAAGCTACCAGAGTCTGCAGAGACCATGAAATAACAAATCTCATGGCAATATTTAACCCAGGACCTATTGATCTGGAGAAATTTCATCAGCACCATCGTGTTCCCTCCAGTCTAATCAGAGCCTTCCCTATCCCCACAACGCTGCTACCTTCACTAGATGACAACAGGACAGTCAGGGTGCCATAGGAAGCATCACATTATACTGCACTTAATATTTTGGATAGTTTTGAATAACTATGCCCACTATAGTAAACAGCATCTCCATGAGCTTTATATCATGTAATGTGGAACTTGCATTCTTGTTTTATCAGTAATGAGTCCTCCGTTATTAAGATGTAACGTCTACAGTGATAACTGCAGATATAATCTTCGTTATTCTGCTGCAAGCGTTTAGCTCTATTAAGAATCCAATTTCCAGTAGTTTTGCTTTTGGATAGCATTGTATCTGAGCACATGCAAATTGGGTTCAACATTAAGAGACAATGCACACTAGAATAAAAAGCCCTTCCTCTGTCAAAAGAGCCATGGAATTACTACACAACTGCTTTGAAACCAAGAAAATACAACTAGGACTAGCTTATTAGTGCTTGTTATAAAAATCTCCAGGATTTTGAGGGTTGGTTGGTTTTTTGTGGTTTGTTTTTTTTTTTGTAAGAGGGGGTGGAAGGAACAACATGAAAGAAACTGAATTTTTTCAGGTGGCAGAGCAAGCCTGCCTGCCTTAAAGCTTCAGAAATAATGTTACAATTCTAAAATGGCAGAAGGAGGTAGATTAATGATTTAGGTCGTGAAGCAGGAGCAGACATCCCTTATTCTCAGTGCCACCTTCTCAGAATGCAGTTCGGGGGCTCCTCACTAAGGCAGGATGCTCACTGCCACGACGGCAGCAGCAGACTCACAATTTGGACGGTCAGTAAAAAGATGACCTCATTTGCATTCACTGTTACTCTTGTTTTACTGTGATAGAGCAGCATTTTTCCCTAGGTGGAAATTACTCTTCCTGAGAGTGGTTCATGTATCAACAACAAATTACTATATTTACTTATTTGTGATGCATTTGGCTACACAGAAGATAATTTTATTTTACACTTGTATCTATATCATGAAAGCATTTTGCATATTTTTATGTCGCAGCATGACACTCAGCATTATTTTCTTTGAGGCTATAAAATTTCAGTGCTGGCTTTTAGGTTTTTTGGGGACATTTCATGTGCACTGCCAAGTAAGCATTTCACTAGTCCACTATTTTCTCTGCATTTAAGCGTGTACTCTATATAGAAACAATTTTCCTTCTAAGGCATCATACTAGTATTTGCTGCATACCTGGGCATGGGGGGCATCTTTACCAGCTTTTCAGATACAAAAGTAGAATGTTGGCATCTCCTCCTACCTCCCCTCCCATATATGAAATAACTTCATCTTAAACACATGCTTGAGAAATGTAACGCCTCTAGGAACTTCTCCCCCTTCAGACAGCTGTGGTGTCTTTGAACACTAACCCTCTAACCCTCTCTTTCATTTTTACATCCAACGACACACCTCTATAATAAGATGAACAATACAGATTGTGATCTCCAAGGTCTAATGTCCTAAACTTATCTGCAGAAGGACACTGCAAATTCATTTTGTATGTATTGTATCTCGAAGTTTTTTTGCTGTGTGGTCTCTTGCAAGGCTAATTTGATCTACCCAGGTATGGATGAAGCACCTGTCATGATACCAGAGCATTATCATCACTTTCTCTTTTCGTTTAGATGCAGTCACTCCTGATCATCTCTGTATGCACACTGAAAGCCTGGGGAACTGCAGAGGATGTTTCTCCATCCTCCGTTCCTGCTCAGAGGTGCAGCACGTGCTGTCTGGGGTAGGGAAACAGCAGTGCCTGGCATCCTGCTGAACACCCTTTTGGCAGCAGTTGTGGTCCTTTAATCCTTTAACAGTGTTTAACCCTCTGAATTTATAAATTTCTAATGCAAAACATCAAGGAGGTAGCTTCAAGTCAGTGATCACAGTTGGTGAGGAAACCACACCCAGAGCTCCTCACCTTTCCACACAGCCTGAGAGGCTACACCTCCTTGTTATGCAAGAAAAAATTAATAGATATTGAAAATGCTTACAAATTTCTCCATCAAACCAATCTCTGGCTTGATTGCTCCAGCAGTTTGAGCACCAGAGGGGTAGGCTATGCACAAGCTGCCAAGCTGGAAGGAAGTGGAGTGATGGAGCAACATGGCAGCCCAATGCCCTGGCTGAGGACTCACTGCAGCAGGAGGTGACCATCAGACTACTGCCAAACTGCCAGTGGCCACACAGGACCACAGCAAAAGGGTCCTGTCAATGGGAACTTCTAAATCAATTTTCACAGAAAATGACTGTTGTTGTTGACACAGATGGACTTTCCTCTGGACTCTGCCAGCAGCTCCACAAGGGCAAGAATGCCCTACGTATAAATAATCTTGGAGGTGAAAGAACCTGATGTCATGTTCCTGACTATTTGGAGTGATGGAGTGGAAAAGAGGAGAGGGGAAAAGAGAATTGCCTCTCCTGGCAATGGGGGCACCACCATTCATGTAAAGGCAAAGGGCTGGGGCAGTGGTTGCTGCCATGCAGAAGCTGAGGATGCGACAGAGATGAAGACATCAGGCAACATATACCAAATAATAAACAAAGATTCAGTGCAAACTTAAACTTGAATAGATTAAATGCCAAAACCTAAAAAAGGCAACAAGAGAGATGAGTGTGTTTCTGTGTCCGTCACACACAGTTTTAGTGTCCGTCACTAAAATGCTGGGGTTTCCCATTCTCCCCAGTGGGATGAGGCCAGCAGCAGAGGGGCAGCATGAAGAGCTGGTGCAGCCACCAGGCAGGGAACACCCACCTCTGCGCAACTTGGCTTCTGCAGCTTGAAGCACTGATGCAGTGGCTACCAGTGCTCATGCCTGGCTCCACAGAGGTGGCCACTGCATGGCTGACAACCTCACACAGAAATAAATACTGTGGGCCTTCTGAGGCTGCTTCATATACTGCTGGTTTGCTGTGTTAGTAGTGGTACAGCAGTGGCAGAACATAATCGTGCAGACATAAACCACTTAAATCTCTTTCAGCAATTCAGCTCTCTGGTTGCCTTTTCCTTCCTTACTCCACCGCTCAGGAGCAAGCAAGCATTATGTTAAGTTTGGCTTTGAAGGCAGGAAAACATTGGTTTGTAATAACCCTCCTAATTTGCTTTTCTTGGCAAGCACCCTGTACCAGCCGTCTCCAGTTCTGTTGTTAGGGGATGACTATGAAGTTGAGAAAACACACACATGCACGCAAAGTCTCCAGTAATTATATGCACAGTACCTGCTTTTTAATGCACTGCAGTGTAATTACCTTTTTGTCAGCTCAACTTCATTCCACACAGAACAGCTGAAATCCCTAATTACCAACTGCAGCAGCGAAAGTCTCCAATTTGCTCCGGAGGAAGCAGTATCATTAACCCAACTCATTATGTGCCACTTGTCAGGTGAGGGGTATGGAAATTTCACCTGCATTCATAGGTTTCCTTCTACGGAAGAGTAAACACCACAGTCTGGATAAAATACTGAATGAAACTCTCTCCCCAAGGGCAAAACGCAACAAGCTGACCCAGGCAACAATCTCACCAAACTGGGTGCGAAAGATTTGCCGATGGATTTCAGGGTTCGGCCCTAAACAATGAAGACTGTCACTTTTTTTACCAGCGAGGGTCAGAGTTTGGAATATTGCACCTACCAAATGGGGCACCCAAAGAGCCATGCCCAACTGGGGCATAATTTGGGCTTTGGCCCAAATTGTAGCATAACGCTACGCTGTTCAAGAGCGGCTCCGACAAGTTGACAGAGGGCCCCAAGCAGAGAACATGCCTGCAGTCAAAACCCATGAACTTTCCGTAGCCAGCTGTGTGCCCAGAGCAAAATCTCAGCCAGATTTCAATTTATATATTTATCTTCTGTCCAACCAACATCCTCTGCAAGAAGCTGAGGAAAGAAAATACACGCAATATAAACTGTTGTAGCAACTCGACTGAAAGGTAAGGTTTAAAACTAGCTCATTGTCTGCTCAGTTATGCTTCTTTGTGTTTCTGTGCTCACCTTCTCTATTTTCCTAAGGAAAGGACAGTTTTCAGCGTGCATTTTTGCACAGGGTCCTGTGTGTTGGGTACTTCCATAATACAAATGTGTCATTAACAATTGCTTTGCTATAGCTACTGTCAAACTTTTAATAGAAAGAAGTTGAGATGATCACTCACCAGAGTAATGAGTGAATTTCAAAGGGATAAATATCCTACAGTTTTTCCCAGGGGGTATTTAGTTTAGGGGGGAAAAAAAAAGTGTTTTAAATGTCACTGTAGCTATTTCATATTTCAGCAAACACCTAAATTTTCGGAGAAAATGGCTTGCAGAACAATGATTTTCAGTCAACACAAGAAAACATTTTTCAGAAAGAAAAGTTTCAATGAAAGTATCTGGATTATAAAATTGATTAAAATCTTTGTAGAGCTTTTCAAATGAAACATGGGAAGCAACTCATAACAGATATAACTAATAGGACTTCTCTGATTAAAAATTAGGCATTAAGACACATCTGGACTGTAGGAACCAGCCCTATAGTGCAGCTAGCTATATATATTTGAGTACCATCTCAAATTTTTCTCTCTAAAAGTCCAGGTGTACTTTGTGAACTGGTGAGTCACAGATCTATGGATTTTCCTTGCAAACAAAAGAGAATAAATCATTATAATAGCCAGGCATTAGGTTCAGGTTCTTTAGTTTTCACAGTCTTGCTTCATGCTGTTGAATAGCAAGTGCATTTCAGAAGTCAGCACATGGATTCAGATATGACAAACGCAGATGCTGAGCATTCAAAGACTTCCTTAATTTACTGTGCAGAAGTTCTAAGCAAGCTTAAAGCCTTTGAGTCAACTATTTCTCTGTCAGGAGCTCTACTGTAACATCAGCCTATTAGATATCTACAGAAGGTGATCCTAATAAATTATTTTTATGTGAACATACACGCTTTTCCCTCTCTTTCCAGAAACTAAATGGTGAGATAAAGCAAATGACAAAATTTTAGCAACTTCTGAGCAGATTTAATTAAGGAAACTCCATTTTATTGCACACAGACTGTCCTATTTAATCTCCCACTCACAGTTTTCCTTCTCACTGCATTTTTGTGCAATTAAAAAAAAAAAAGACAAACTGGAATGCCAATTAAATGCCTTTTGAAACGGCAGCCACCCTTTCTGACACCTGTTAAAAAATGCATGAACTGACACATTTGCAAACTAATTTCAGTGTTTCTGCAGTGGCTCCGATTCCCTTGCGTTCCAGGGTGTTGCATTTTATGCCTCAGGAAAGCAGAGAACATCAGCCACTCTCACAACCTCTGCGTCGCAGCACTGCAGGGCAGGAGGAAGGAGAGGGGTTTCCTAAAGCAGGTGCTGAGGCAAGAAGAAGCTGTGGACTTTAGGTTTCCAGTGGCTTGGAGAGCAAGAAGAGACAGTCTCTCTGTCACCTGATGTTTCAGGGGCCCTGTTTGTTATTCATTTGCATTGATCTACCCCAGATGGAAACTCCAGAGAAACCGCAATCCAGCTGCCCTCTCACTGCTCTCACCATCCTCAGACCCAAGAAGCCCTCTTAGTCTTCCTTCTTATGGCATCCCTTCTGCACTGAGGCATCTCCTTGGAGAGGAGAAACTTTAAGCCACATGGTACTGGGAAAGATGATGAGTTGCCTCTCTAAATAGTCAGTTATTGGTTGTATTTGAGGTTTCAGGGTAAAATAAACCCAAGATAAAACGAGACACTCCTGGAAACGATCCCAATATTTTTATGTCATGAAACAGTCAGTTAGTGGGCTCCACAAGCTTATAGAAAGACTTCTGAAGTTTGAGACGGATGGTAACTCTAGGGATGTGTTATTCAGCCACTTGGAGAAGGACAGAGGCTGGATATAAGGAGGCCCATTCTCTTGCAGCACAAATTACAATTATACCAGCAATGATAAACAAGAAGAGACTATGCCATGCCCTGGAGGCACAGTACTCACACATCAGATTGTATCACTCAGAGTGGTTATTCCAACTCAAAACTCTCCTCTAGTTTCCTTCTCTGTGCAGCAACACAAATGAAGGCGCATGAACGGGATGGCCTGGGGTTGTAGACAGGAATAAGCAGGTGGAGGGTACAGTGGGGGGACAAAAAAGGGGTGCTTTCCTGGCACAACTTTAGCCAGCACCAAAGGAAAAGCTGTGAAACTGCCATCTTTCACAAAGCAGCCAGCAGAGAAGTTCCAAGGCCGTAGTGCTGTGATTGGGGTGTTCCTGTGGCACTGCTGCTCCTCGTTGCTCTTCTCCCAGCATCGCCCACCCCCTCCACCCCACAGCGCTGCCAAAGCAGAACCCTCTGTGGCCCTGCTCTGAACCCAACCATTAAACTGCTCTGGGTTAATGGAAAAAAGACATGGGGAAGGAGAAGGAAAAGCCTTGGGAAAGAAGGGAAGGGTAACCGTCATCATGATGCTGCTCAAAGCAAAGGGTGGCAAGCAGTGGGGTCAGGTCTTACTGTGGCATGAGGGTAGGAACAAAAGGGAAGTGGAAGAAACCCAAAGCCCCTGCTTTGCAGACAGAGTCTGCTAGATTAATCATCCCCTGAACTATCCAAGTCTTGCCAGCCAGTTTAAAATAAGGTGTTAAAAGTTTGCTGACTTTATAATTCATTCTTTCTGCAGTTCCATTCACTCCTCCAGCACCCGTTTCATGCTTTTTGCCCGACTCTGCTGATGGAGGCTTTGTGCAGTCTTCCACCTCTACAAAGCAAGAGGAAGCATTAATAAGTCATCGGTAAGGAATCAGACTTGGTGCAAAGAAAACATGGCTTCTTCTGTAGTAACTGCTCACAAATCAGGCCCTACACCAGCTTAATTATGCCAGCACTGACACTTCTAAAAGGCATAATTATATCCTCCATTTTAAAAGGCTATTTTTCTCCTGTGCTCTCTTTCTTCCTTTATGCTCTGCTTTCTTTCCAGTCTTACTAGAACTGCTGGATATTTTCATAAGAATCACACCAAGAGTTGTTTTATGTTCTTGCATTTCTCATCCACAAGTGTTAGGAAAGAATTTCTCATGTTTCTAAGCACTGCTTGGCAGCATTCAAAGATTACTGCATGTAGTGGGAGTACCGATTACAACCTGTTTTCTTTTACAAATATGCAGGCTCTTTAGTTTTTGCCCAACTTGAACATTAATTAAAGTGATGGGATGCTGTTCTTTCATGTTGAAGAAAGGAACTGAGATTAATTTTTTCCCTGTTCTTCACCAAGATGAAGCAGAGCTTGCAACATTTTGCATGGAAGGCAAGAAACACAAAGTGGGAGGAAGGAAAGAGAGCAGCAGGGAAAGGAGGAAAAGACAGATTAAAAGAAAGGGAATGAGGGGGCAAGGTAAGACATTCCCATTTGACAAGTTCTTGTTGACTTTAACTGCAGTTGAACTTGTTATTTTGGTGTAGGTTTCATCTGCTGGAGTCGTCATTTCTGCGTATACACATACTAACAGGGCCTGAAAGAAACTGAGCTGAAAGTCAAAAGAACAGGGATGAGTGGTGGAAAATTACAGTTCACGTCCCTCTGCTCACAGCATCCCACACAAGGAGCCTGATTCCCAGGCTACAAATTCAGTCCCTCTTATGTTGGAGCAGCGCATATCATAAACACAGATTGTGGCATCTCCAGCCTGAAAAGCTGTGTGTGCCATCATGAAGCCATCAATAATTTAGGGCATTTACTTGTAAAGTAGTGGTCTGCTGAAACAGGTGGAGGGCCTAAGGGTTGCACGTCTCATATGAACGCTCAGGTCCTTAGAATACTACCTCTTCCAGGATCAGTCTCTCTTTAAAAATAGTGATTTCATTTTGTAACCAGCAAATTTCTTCAGTCTTTTTGAAATTGATACATGCCTAAGTAGAGTTCTGATGAAGGAGAAAAAAAAATAGCCCAAGAAAAAAAATAACCCAAGAAATTATTCTTAAAATAAAGCTAGATTTGAGGCACACATACACACAGCTGTTTGCATAGGAAGATGAAGCATCGTGCCATGTCTTTGAAGATGCATAAAACAAACAAAAAGACCAAAAAAAACCACCGAAACAAACAACAAACCCCACACTCGCATAGTGGTTTGCTAGCCTTTCTTGCTGCCCATCAGATTTTCTGAAAATAGATGTTTATGTTGGTGACATATACTGTTCTCCCCCTGCATCCGATAGTTAAGCTACGCTGCACATCTGCTTAGTCCTGTCAGCTCATAACATGACGTCGCTCCATCTTCAACCACCTACAGCTGCAATACTGCTGATCAAGCAGCCTGGCTTTGTCTTTCCTAGGTAGATCTCTCAAGGCAGAACTTGCCTCTGTACTTGTGTGTGAACAGCACCCAGCACAAATTCACCAATTTAAGTCCCCAAACTGCGCACGTGTATAAAATCTCCCAAAACCTGAAAATGTGAAACACAAAGAGACTCCACGTGATTTTTTTTTCAATAAGTTAAAGCTTTCCTGCTGTAGGCAGAGCCTTAAAAGATCTAACTCTAGCTAGTTCACATATTGACCTGTGCGCTACACACCAGTCCAACGCAGAAGTAATTTCAGAGAACAAAAATAAAACTATACCAAAACGAAGCTCACATACAGTTCTTGACGGTACTACATTGATGATCTATACTAGTCAAAACCAACCAAAATAGTTCACAGTGCTTGACTGTAAGCCTTCAGCCTGCACTAATGGCTAGGATTGCTTAAAAGGTCACTTGCAAACCCTTTGGCATTGTCAATTTATTCTCTAAAGCTTTGATGTATAGGACATAGCAGGCCAGCTGAACTTCGGGATATGAGGGTGACCCCACAGGTCCCTGAAATCAATTTCTGCCAAGTTTGGAACATACTTGCTGAAGCACAGGTAGACCTGCAGCATCGATGCATCATGACTCCTTGTTGTGCTTAGGGGCCTTGGCATGCCTTTCCCTCTCCAGGAGGGAAGACAAGCTTAGAACAAAAGACCTGCAGTCCACAGGTCAATTTGTAGAGGAGCCCCTGCTTTGCAAAGCAACTGGGTGAGTAGCTGAAGATAATTGCAGTTACAAGAACCTGCTTATTAAAAAAGCTTGTTTGAACCTGTACATGTTTAAAGGGGGCTTTACCTCAGCCTGACAAGCTGCCTGTAGTTGACTTGGTGCACATTTGTCATTTCAGAGTTCAACATAGGTACGGATCCAATATGCTGTATACATGCTTTTGTACCTAGCGCCACCACAATACAATAATGAGCCACTGATGGGCAGCAGACAAGCAGATAAGAGCAGACTTATTTTGTAGCATTTTTTATTTTGTTATTGAAGTAAATACGATCATTTTTGAAGCAAACAACACATATTTGTTTCCATAAGATGCATCCTGGGGTCATTATTCACTACCATGATTAACGTTCATCTTCTTTCACGTACAAGAGACAGTGGTGACTAATTTATTACCAAGGTTCATTGCTTCAAGAAAGAACATTTTATGATTGATGCTGGACATCCTGTACCACAGTCCTGTCACAGAAATTTAGTGTCTAGCATCCTTACAAAAGGCCTGTCTGGAGGTGGTGGTGTCATCTTTTTTGAAGAGTATTGTTATTATAATATAATCATGATCAAGATTCGAATGCACTAGATGTTGTGTGGAGTAACAGCTAGTCCTGTCCCTAAAGGAGTCTGATTATTACAAAAAATAGACGAAGTGCAGGAAAGGGAAGTGTTAGCTGAGCAAAGTAACAAACACAGTACAAAAGGACCTAGACAATAAAATATCTTTAGGTCTTTTACTATAAACAATATGACTGAGATTGTTGAAAGAAACCCAAGGCAGAGAAGAAAAGTTAATGTATATCTTCAAAGTTCCATTTCTGTGGGGTTTTTTAACCAGAAGTTCATTATTTCTACAAAATATCTACAAAATTCCCAGCTTTAAATGGAGGGTTGGACCCAATGACTGCCAGAGATCCTTTCCTGTTCAAGTTATTCTATGGTGCTGCATCCCCACTGATGACTAATGAGGAATCTCCTCATCAGTCAAGAATAAAAGTAACTGTATAGAGAAAAATGGAAATGAAAATTATATCACACCATCTCTGGTCTCAGGGATTGATTTTGAACAGCATGCCTAACCATAAGAAAAGGATATGGCCATATACTTAGCGTCTTTCCTACATCACTCAGATAGAATATAAATAACACACAGCAAGGAACAGAAAAGCAGCACTTAAGAAATCTCCATCAAAATCACCTAGATTGACAGCAGAGAATTAGCAAAATAAATACATCCAACAACAGCCTGCAACTTTACGATGCTCTCCACCCTTAAAGTACCATTTTGCAGGAATAATCTTTCCTAAGAGGCACTCCAGTTTCAATCTGGTAAATCCTGAACACCTCAGCGCTGGAGCTGCACTGATCGATCATCTTAGAGGCACTTGGAACCTCTCATCCAACCTCCTGCACTGCACAGGCCACAGGTTTCAACCAACCAATTTTTGGACCTGGCCCCTGGACCTGCAGTTGAGCTGGGAGGTGTCACCCAGAGTCCCAGCTGGCAGTTCTCAGCAGGGAAGGCAGGCTACACCTTGCAGGATCAGCCCTTTTTGTGGTGAAAGCCATAAGGCACATTTAATTCCAGCAGCAGCAAGCGCAACACAGCTGTGCCATGTAAAATACCAGCATGATTAAACGATGTGGAGGAGAGGTAATTACTCATTGCTGGGTCACTGGAGGAGGATGGCTTATATACTCACGAGGAATGCAGGGAGAGAAGGATGCATACGTAAGCAGCCTGACAAAAATGTACTGACATTTCATAGACAGAAACCTGGATCCACTTGGATTTCCACCTTCCCTCCACCAACAAAATGCAGTATAGATGCAGAGGAAAAATTACTCTCCCTCCTACCTCGCCGGTAGCTTTATTATACCTACAGCAGCACTTATCCTGCGTGTTCAGTCTCATTAGCTTTAGTAGGGCTCTTCTTACTGCAAGATCAAAGGAGTCTTTTCCTGGAGGGTTTGTGCCATTGATAATTTGGATATCTGCAGTAAACTTAATCTATCTGTGCTACACCATAGAGATTTGAGGCAGGGGAAGATTAAAGTGATTTGCCTAAGACAACAGACGCAGTTTGAAGAAATTCAACACAGGTTTCCATAAAGCCCAGGCTTAAAGAGAAGTCTCTTCACACATTAAAAGCCCCCAAATACACATTTGAAGAATTAGGATTTTGCTATCACTGTATTTGATATCTAAAGGAAAAGGATTTGGAAATAGGCTTATGTTTGTCTTTTTGCCGCTTTTCACTCTTTTCTTCTTTCCTAGCGTATCTTAATTTTGACTATGAAAGGCCCAATCAAATAGGTCACGCAAGTCTTTTGCATACATATCTTATCAGCAGACAACAGCTCTGGGAGGATGCTTTTCTGACACGCCTGGCCCTGCTAAAAATACGAATAAACACTTGCCATTATTTAGTGTTATTTCAGAGTATGTGACTGCCAGAGGAGGTTCAGATGACCACCGCCTTCCCTTGTGGTCCAGCTCTGGTTGTGACCACAGTGCACCAGGTCCTCTGCAAAATGAGAGGGGCCACTGAGCAGGCAGACGTGCCCATGAAGGGTGGAATAAAGGGTGGTGCATGGCTGCGGGGGATAAATAATGAAGTTCTGCTGGAAAGCACTTTTAGGAGTTCCGTTTCTTCAAAAACTTTGAGAGAGAGATAGAGGTGTGACAGCAAACATTGCTTTGGCTTTGATAATGACATTATGCACAGCTAGCCTGTTCTTTGGCTTGTTAAATTCAAAGTTTCCTGTGGGTAAGAAATGAACATTACTCTGTCACTGTTTTCAGGGCTTTCTGCCATGTTAATCTGATTATCTATGACAGTTTCTGTCAGTTTGTTAGCAAAGATCCAATTATTCTGCTTGGCTTTTAAGTACTCACATATTTCTGGCTATGGGTCTGATTCCGAGTTCTTTGTCCTCATACCTTCAGTGAAAATTTTAATGTAAAATAGGAATGGGTACACTAGTGTTCTCTACAGAGTTCTTTAAAAATGGATGCATTCTTCATCCCTGCTAAGCATAAACAAAAAACTGTAAAACTGACAGCTGAAGGAAATAAATGGCCCTGCACTTGATCTGCCTACACCTCTGTAATTGAAATTTACAGCATTAGTAGAGAAGGGAGGTGGATTTTTCCCCCCTTCCTTAAAATCTCGGTTAGATCTTTGCTTTCCTTCTGTGTACAAAAAAAGAAAAAGAGGAAAAAAAATAGTTCTAAGTAAATGTGACACATTTTAAACATAGAAATAAAAATAGAATTACGTGGATCCATCTGCAAGGCATTCGACATTGGAGACAGCGTATCCAGTCTGTTATTTTCTCTCTTACACATAGCTGTGCTCAGATACAGGTTTGCGTGGGACAGACCAACAAGACTGGAAAGTGGCAAGCAGACAGTAAGCTATAACCAGACAGAATAATAGATATCCACATCATTATAAGGTGTTCAGTACGTAACCCTTGCACGTCACTAGCTTTTAACTCATCTCTGAGGATCCAAAATTAATTTGCCCAAAGTCAGTTATCACTTCTTAACGTCTTTGCCAATAAAACCAGTAATACACAGGCTTCATGAATTCCTGCTGGCAAACTCGGTACCCTTCTCATTCCAGTCTGTTCTAAACGTGAATTTTTTTTAATGATGTCTGTAAATAGTGTGTGTCTACACAAGAGTTCTTTGCTGGAAAAGTCTGCCCACCATTTCATACAATGGTAGAGCTCCACTGACAACAGCATCAGCAGGAGCTTCGCACGATAGTCTCCTGTAGGTACTTAATACAATTATTTAAAGCTCTGTGAAGCAACTATAAAGGCAAAGGTGCTAGAAGATGATGGTCTTTTTGGCTTGGCTCCATGTCTCTATTACAGCTACTAATCAATATTAGTGATAGNAAAAAAAAAAGGTTTATATTTGGCAGAGTTGCTGCTTATACGTTGACACAAAAGTTGATGAAAGAAGTCATGACACCCTGACTCCTGAGAATTTCCTCACAAGCAGCATTTCAGTGGCAAACAAAAGCTCCAGTTCCGTCCTGGCAATTCTCTCCTCCATCACTGCCTGTCATTTGCATTGCCTGAGTGATACAGGCAGGGAAAGACAGTACCCCAGGAAGGGTACACTTCTTCATATAAAGAATTCCTATCAATGTATAGTTGTGGTCTATACCCAATGCTTGCAGATAAGAGCTTTACAGTCAGCATTTTGGGAGCAGACTCTGCTCCTTTCTTTTTTCCTTCCCCTCTCCTTTGTTGGGGGGTGATATGGGTTAATTGTCCCTTGGGGCCACATACAGCTCAACAAACTGCAATAAGCACGGTATCAATGCCTTCTATTTACAATCCCAGTAAAAACTCTGCATCCCACCAAGCAAATCAGGAATTTAAGGTAGCAGCCAGCAGAATTAATTTTATAATATTTTTCTTAAACTTTATAAAGTCAGTATAAGTTTCCATCATACCAGATGTCATACTCAGCAAGAACACTGAATACCAAGCCAGACTCCATTGCTAAATATTAGGTGCAACATTCTGTATCATCACAAACTCCGACATCACACTCCATGATAATTTGTTTGCACAGTTCCTTCCAAAATGAGCCTGATCAGATTGGGTGTAACTTGGCAGAGACTCTTCAAAGTCAGCGGAGTACTGCCAGCTGCTCTCAGGCGAGGAGCTCACCAACAGATCCATTTCTGCACATCTTAAAAATTATAAATGAAAGAGAAGGCAATAAAAACCCCCTGCATCTTCTTCTCTAGGGAATTTTAAAGCTTGGAAAAGCCTTCTCTTTCAAGTGCAAGCATAAAATACATGCTTGTGTAACAGCAAGGTGAGGAATCGGATGTTAAGAGGGAAAGATATTCTGTGCTGCTGCTGCCCCTTCATCCTTACCAAACCTCTCTGAGCCAATTATGCCAAAGAGATTCAGGGGAAAAACATGTGTGTGCTAGGTGCATGAAGAGGGGGGGGGTTGGGGAAAGAAGAGGTAATCAAATCTCACAGCTTCAAAGTGTAAGTCTATCACTAACAAGGGTTAGAAAGAAATCCTATGAACTCTCCCACTCTGCCTGCTCTAGGGGGTTATCTGAGGTTTTGTACTGTCTCAGGCTGCGTGGCTGCTGATCTAGATGGGCCAATTACCTGTACCATCAATCAGGCAGGTGTACTAGGAAACTGTTGCACCAATTCAAACCCCTGATGTTCACTGGTACACAGGTTTCACAACAGAACCACCTTGCAAGGTCTGTTGAGCTCTGTAGATGAAATTTGTCTCTCTATAATATCTGCCTGACCCCACTGGAAATGATTATGTTCTGAGAAAAGGGTAGAAACAAAATATAGACCACGCTCCTGAGTCTGGGAGATAGGATTATAGAAATTATTAGCAGGCTGCTAGCAAGTCTCCAGACCACTGTACGAAACAGAAGTTTATAAGCTTACAGAACAATCAAATGAGCAGGGAATGACAGGGGAGCTGCTCACTGTGCATCCCAAACCAGGGAGATTAAAAACATAAGTCTTGCTCACTGCATTGTCTGGGGTTTTCTGAAAGGCATTCTAGAGGAAAAAACTACAATAAAATACTGCACTTAAAAGCTTTAGTGGCAACAGGGAAGTGTGTGGGAGCAGAAAGGCAAAGAGGGTACACAGGTAATGGACACTCCCTGCACGTCTCCCACAGAGGAGGTGCTTCTGCTAACGCCCTAGCTGCCTTCTTACATACAAGAGCTACCTGGTTTTCTCTAGCAAAAATAACTAAAACTTTTAGCACTGGGTTCATCAGAAGAATGCTACCTCCTTAATATAAAGGAAGAGGGGTTGGGGGGGAGAACGACTTGGGAACAAAATAAAACAAAAAAAAACCCTCTCTGGTTTATGTCACTGTTAGGTTTTCCCAACTATGAAGCCTGTAAAGGAAAAGAGAACACTTAAGTCTTCAAGAAATTTAAGATCAGCCCTCAGAGCTGCCTTTAATTTGAGTCCAGCTGCAAACCATCCTCCAGGGGACACTTGGCATCTTGGAATCATCAGGCGCCCTGGTCTGCCACCTTTCCCAGCTGTCACAGGAGCACAGCACACACTCAGTCCACCCACATAAAATGCTCCACTCCCCTTTAAGCCAAGGATATTTGTTGTAAGACACAGTGTCAGCAGTCTGCAGCTGGAACAGAGAGAATATTGTGGTAATTCTTCCATGTTCCCTCAGAGAAGTAAGAGCAGCTTCAGTCAGTCTTAACTTCTATAAAACTCTTGAAGATCCTTAAATGAAAGGTGCAAAACAGCCTGGAAGAGTAACTAAGTATGTTTTAAGCCATCTGGTAATTACCAATGCAGTATGAAAAGAGTAAGTCAAAACAGTAAATTCAGGGAGAACATGACACTATCTGCAGCTTGATCTATTATTAAATACAGTAGTATATTAGATGCAGTGCTTGTATAGCTATTTTGCTGGGAGCCACCCATAGGAATACCTGGAAATCTGAAAGACACATGAGAAAAAAAGACTTTTTCTTTATAAGATTGCTATTTTCTGTGCAGGTCATTCCTTCAGAAATCACTTACAAATGGAAGGGAGAAAAATCAGGCAGGTAAGAAGGAAATACATCTCCATAAAATCATCACTAAGTATTGGTGGATTTACAGGCAGGTAAAGAATTTGAAATAGCTGTAAATATTTAAATTTATATCAGTATGCTTCAAAACTAAAGTTTGCTCCCTTGTACACAGCGTTTCTTGCCAAGATGCACGGGCAGTATACAGCCAAGGCACTGAAGATGCTTGGAGCTATTTCCATAGCAACAGACTGCGGTGAGGTAATACACCTGAGATACTAATGACCTCAGCTTGGAGTCTGGATGCTCACAGATAAATGAAATGAGATGGCTGAAAATTTTCACATTTCAGTGGGTTTTATAATGAGCAGGAGAATGAACCCATAACAAAAATTTCCAGATAAAATACTTTTCTCTTTGTATCACCCCCTAGGGCATATAATCCAATTAAAAATTAAAAAAAAAAAAGAAAAGAAAAGAAAAGAAAAAAGAAAAACACAAAGCCAAAGCCATTCACGTATCTTCAGGAAAAGCAAAGCTGACACAAACAGATTGTTTGCCTCTTTTTGTGCTTCTGCATGTACAAATGCACTTACACTTCCTGATTGAACATATTTAAGTTCATCGAGATCTCTTTTTTACTTCAGTGGGTTTTGTCTCAGGATGACCATGAAGATCCAGCTTCCCTTCTGGCCCACCTTCCCTGCGTTCTTCTCCCTAAGAAATCCCCCAGTTAGTTTTTGCCAAAGGGAACAGGAACTACAAGAATATCTTTAAATTTGTAACACTGATCTGTGATGGCATGGAAGACCTCAGACGTCATTTAAATTCAACATATTAAAAATCCTACTATTTGAAATCTAACATATTAAAAATAACAGTATTTTAAACTGAAGAATTGTCAGCCAGATCTCACCATGGCTCTGAAGACTGTCTCACTGCAGTACTGACTTCTCCATCTGGCAGAGAAAGATCGGGACTGGCTGAGGAGAAGGGGACAAGCAAGGTCCCCTTTCACATAGGCCGGGGGATGTGAAACTGGCACTCAGAAAATGCCTCCTTCACAAGGCACTGCTGGTCCTCCTTGTGCCTTTACTCACGGGCTAGTTTGCCCGTACCGCGTAGGAGGCAGCTGTGGCTCAAGCTGTAGCACAGGACGTCTTTGGGTCTCTGCTTCCGACGAGCCCAGGCGCTCAGTGCAGGCCCCTCCTGCTTTCTCCTTCTGCATAAACAATACACAGGGTGAACAAAGCTGGGTTTTAAAACAGCCTTGGACCTGCACTGGACAAGTAAGGTAGACATGGCCAGCCCCACAAAACATAGAAAAGGAGTGAAAGCAAGAGATAATACCAAAGTTGGCCTATTTTCTGGTGTATCCAAGAATAATTTTCTCTCAGCCATTCCTTCTTGTAATCTTGCTGATTTCATCAAAATGTAATGATTGCCAATAAATAAAAAAAATGTTTCTTGTTTGTAGATCATCTTGTTATGATTGTCAGCTGCATCACCAGTTCCTAAAGCTTCCCCTACCCCCAGGGCTCAATACAAGTTACTGCTGAAAGCCAGGATCTAATAAAGAGGAATTCATTTTAATGAGTCACCCTACAAACACTGAGAACATTAATTTGAATCCTGACAGCACCAAGCCAGTGGTTACATTACCGATGATTTATAGGAGAGTAGTTCACCCTGGGTTCCCACTGAATTCCATACTGAAATGCTACACTACAGCGCTCCCTCCTCACCAGTTCAGTGCTAATGCCAGTGGGTGGCAGGGTCGTGGCCTGGCTTGGTGGTTTGCAGGGCTGCAGAGCTACTGGACAGCTGGGAAGTGGGTTAAGGATGCCTGAGGAGATCCAAAATCTGGGAAAACTGATCCAAAAGTTGGCAGACAGGTTTGGCAGCAGGGGGTTGTCCGAAGAGGATCACTTGTCAGCAGTGCTGCCCGTGCTTTGCAGAAGCGGCCATGATTAGACAAAAGCACCTCTTCCTAATCACTTGGCTTTTCCTTTTTTCTGATAAATTAAAATTAATACCAGACAACCAATACTTTTTCTTCCTCTATAGCTGCCCTTGAAAATGGTTTTCATTTTCTAGTGGTGGGTGTCTCTGCCCATGGCAGGGGGGTTGGAGCTAGATGATTTTTGAGGTCCCTTCCAACCCAAACCATTCTGTGATTCTATGATCAAGATACAGAAAAAACTCTGATAACTTGCAAGCAGATCTATTCTAAAATACTTTTTTAAGCAGATGAATTTGCAATTTATTAAAAACTGTTAAACTCCTCTTCATCACCTCTTTGAAAGAGGGAAGCTCTCACTACAAGGAAACAGAATTATATTCAACATGCTCAAAACCACAAACACTGCTGCAATTTCTCAGTGAGTATCCTTCAGTAAAACTATCACACTTTCCGTTTGGAAAAGGTCATTAGCACGTAATACAGTATTGATCAGAGTAAGCCAAGGTGAGGTTCAGGATTTGCACTTTGGTACTTCTGATAGTGCAGCTGCGACGGGATTCCACTCCACGTGCACCACGGAAGTAGATGACCTAATCATTCATGTCCAGGTTCTTATATCTGCATCTGAGGTTGTCTACCTTCAAAAGAGAAAATACAAAATCCCTGCAATGGGATGCAAATACCCCATACAGACATACAACTGCTGCTGCATATAGCAGCGTATTGGTTGGCTGTTGCTGTGTTAAGTGAGCGCTGACCTTCTGGGACGAGATTAAGTGAATGGGGCTGAAGGGAACAGAGCAACCAACAGACTTCTGCGCCAGCCCTTCTTAGCAGTGACTTCTTAGCAATTCTCCTTGCCTATTCTAATAACCCAGTGTTGGCATATAGATGCTAATTTTCAGCTGCCTGCTTATGCTTCATTTGAAACTTCACCAAGCTTTGTTTTGGCTTTGTGCATGAGAAATCATTCTGTGAAGCGGCAGATAAGTACTGGTGATACTGAGAAATAAGTCAGCCTAAAGATAAATACACATGGCAAGAGAAGCAGAAAAAAAAATCACTTTGTAAATGACTTGAAAATTAAAGTATACAAAAAATACTAACTAATTCTGATCACGTAAGGAGAGGAGCACAGGCTTGCCCTGCCTCAAACATATCACTCGCTCCGCAGGGGAAGGAGATTTTCCTGATCAGAGAACTGGGTCAGTAGAACTGGAGTCCAGGCTTGTCACTTCAGCAACTTAAACACAAGTCAAGGTAGCATTTAAACCACAGGCACTGACTCCAGGAGCAGACACCATACTCAGGCAGATCACAGATAAAACCATTTCTGCCAGGCTGGTTTGTGTTTTGTTGGCTTTTTTTTAATCTTACTTTACCTGAATTTCCCCAGAGTTTTGTGAAAAAATTCAACAAAACAACCCAGTTTTAATGTGTGTCACAGAATCTAAGCTTTTCCTCATGAATATTTATAAACTGTAAATTATAGTCATTTGCATTGTTCATTTCATGCCAAAAAAAAGCTAGTGCCACATTCCTTTCACTTAACTTACTTGATATTTCTATTGATGTTGATAGGTCTACCTAGGTTTGAAAGAAAACAGGATTTGGCTTCCATAGGTGTGCAATTTCAAATAAGACCACATCGATAGGGCTCAATATCATAGTTTTAGTCCAGAGAGATTCATACCGAGTATAGAGAAGGACAAGGTAATATAACCTGGAACTGTCCTTTACTGTAATTAAAAGTGCCCAATAATGTTTATAATCCTTTCCTCTTAGCAGCTGCTCCAAGATTTAATGCTAATAAAAAAAGCATATTTTGGAGCAATGCTATTTTATTGCAATCCTATTCACATTCCTGACCTTCACAAGAAGCTGAAGGCCATTTAGTGGACTGACGGGTGTAACTCAACAGAAGAGCCAAATGCAGCATTGAAAAAAAAATAAAATAAAAGGAGGGGAAGTACTCAGCTAGTGAAGGTCAAAGAATCCATAACCTAATCCACAAAAGAAGGCAAGTCATAAAATTTGCTTCTGAATATTGGGTAAATTTTGATCTACATCATAGGACTATGGTTTGGAGATACCTCACTCACCAGGTTTTTTTAATTACTTCATGAACCATTTCATCCGAAGTCATTTTACACCTATGCTGTGCCAACTTCTAAGGGAAAATCAGAGCAGAGTCCCTGCAGAACACTCTCATCTCCTTGAGATTTCCAATGCTTCTTTGTCACAGTGAAATCAGAAATACGCTAAGAGTACTTTGTGGCTTGAGGCATTTGGTATTTTCATTTCTGGGATGAGAGATTTATGCAAATTCGTATACAATAAGAGAGAACTTTGAAGCTTCTAAGATGTCCTTTCACCGCTGAAGGGTTGACAGGAATTTAGCGTTTTCATTCAATGGCTTTCCCTTTCCTGTGTAAAACATTATTTTCTCTCTTGCAAAATTTGTTTTGTGGAAATTACTATTAAAATCACAGCTTCAAATAATAATAAAGCCTGTTGTCACATCCCTGTTGGTACTGTCAGTTTAAACCACAATTGCTCTTAGGGTGAACTTCTGAGCACAGAGCACATCATGCTGAACACAGTGGTGTTACCTGAGGGATGTTGCTTTTGGCCCTCTGTGGCCGTGTGCTTCTTACAAAATGAGATTTGCAGAGGAGGAAATTAGACAGCCAGCACCAATTGAATTGCAATGAGATTTGAGGACCTGTTTCCCATAAACCTTGAAAGCTGTGGTCAGGATCATGCCCAAGCATGCAGGTAAATGAGAAATGCTATTCTGACTCCTTCCTGCTATCCATTGCTGTGCAAATGTGCTGGTTTGCTGCAGTCTCACAGCTCTCTCCTCACTTGGGAAGGCTAAATCATTTCACCTCTGGTTATTTTTCCCCCACCCAATTTTATTCTAAGCTGAACTGACAAACTTCTTCATGGTTAAAACTGGCTTTGGGCAATTGGTTACTGAATTAAGCTGCTTTTCTTTAGCCTGTTTCTATTCTGTAAAGTGTTTCTTCTACTTCATTTCTCTCTTCCCTTTCAAGCAGTATTCAGATTTGTAGATTTGTCTTCTTATTTTAGCTTTTACTGTGTAATATTTGCAATAATACTGAAATAATCAGCCAGGGAGGATTTCTCTAGACAGAAAGCCACAGAAAACTCCATAGTTTCCATACACTTATGTGAATATCCAGTTTATGTGAAGAAAAAGGACTCGAAAAATTAGTGAAAGTGGAGTGGAGAAGCTGGCTTTACCACACCAGTTGGTTCTGACAGAGCCTTCTCCAGAGAGCCATACTAGTGCTGTAGGCAATGGATGATCAGGCAGAGGAGAAGAGGACTGAACTAGTTGGAGGGATGCACAGCATCTGTCTTTCCATCTTGAAGACCATTTCCCCAATAACTCAGCTGTACTGCAGAGGACTAAAGCCTGTTGGCAATCTCACATCCCAGCTATCAGGGAAATGGGAAAACTGTTTATAAAGATGACAGGTAGCATGCTGTTCCCATAGGGATAGCCTTATCCTACTGTATGTTACCTAATATGTATTCATTCAAGAGTATAAATCAAACACCACTCCCTTCCACCCTCCCTCCCTTTGCTGCTTTTTAAGTTTATGGTAGGATCTTCCAGAGGATTTTTGGCCACAAACCATGACTACACTAAATTTGAATCAGCCCTGTAGTCTGGTAGAGATCACCGTTCTGTTTACTAAGCCAAACAACAAAACAGAGCTAGCCAGCTTCCCTGCAATGGTTAGTGACCTCCAAAAAATGAACTGGAAAGAGGAAGGGAAATCCCACAATTAAATTGAGTGATTCAGGTGCATAAAATGCTGAATCTGTGCTCCTCTGTAATGAGGGGTTCCAAACATGCAAAGAGTGAGAAGATGAGAAGTTAATACCTTCCTGTGTCATCCAAAATTTCTAGATGGTCATGTTTGGATGGCAAGAAATGTACATTTGGTATCAATAAGATAGTCAGTGAATCTCCTTTCTTTACAAATTAAAACCAAAATGACAATTCCAGTAAAGAGTCTTACTCTGCAAGATTTTTTTACATGAAGCCCAACTGATTGAAATGGAAACACTTAAAGAGATTTAACTGTGAACTCCATTTCTAAAAAGAGTATTTCAGATCACCGTGTATGGCTAACGTGGTAAGTGTCTTTCTATATTCTATTAAAAAAAGCCTCAAATCTCTCAATATCTATTAGAAGTACTATCTTGTTTCCAGTGCCTGGAGAACCAATAGGTAATTACAAAACAGACAGAATAGCTGGAGGAAGATAAGAAAAGTCATTATGTCACACAATCTTGAATTAGGTTGATTGCATACTAAAAAGCTGCAGTATAAAGTCTTACCTCTGGTGAAGTCAATGGTAATGCTCCTACCAACTTCACTTGGGATAAGTTTTATACAAAGGTTTACTTAGTGAACATTTGGGTCATCCTACAGCATATATAAAGGTTACAGTAGTTATTAATGAGGTGTCTAATTAAGGTTTCTACAGTTGCTATATAATCACTGCTAATTTACAGTAGTATAGAAGAAATTGAGCCATAATTATGATTTTTTTTCCCCCCTCCAAATATAAAATTCAGGAGGGTAGAGGGGGAAAAAAAGATACTTTCGGGTCTATTCATGCATTATTAGATCTTTGTTTTGCAATTGCATTTGGAAGATACAGAAAAAATCAAGGCAAAGCCATTAAAATGACAAAGCAAAAGATTAATTAGTCCCTTCTCTCCTTTTCTCTTCTGCAAATGTCTTAATGTTGCTCCTATCTTAGTTTTTGGAGGAATTTTCTCACTAGCTACACTTTTGTCACTTACAATTTTATGCCTAAAATATTAAAATTTTTTTAGGACTTCAGACAGCAGAGAGGGGCCAAAATCAGGGGGAACTGAAAAGACAGCCTGCAGTTCTACTACTGTTAGAGAAGAAAATTGAATTTGCTGATGTTGCATAACCGACCCATGCAGTGACACAACACAGTCCCTGACCCTGAGAGGACTCATTTTCCAATAGTAATAGCAGGAGTAAGCAGAGAATCTTGCTATGGACACAAAGTACTTGATTCACCCCAAGGAAGTGCCCTCTGGGAAGGAACTACAGCATGTGAAGTTGGCCTTACTTTCAGTGGCATCTTCAGTGTGGATGAACACAGGGATTTTTGTCTCCAGAACTATGAATTTGGCAGCTTTCTTATACAGAAAATTTAGTTACAAATAAAGAAGTTGTCGTACATTGATTTTTCCATGTAAGTGAAAATGAGCCGGCTGCAATTATAAGAGCTGGTATCTCCTAAATTCTTCCTTCTTTGTGTGGGGCCTTAAGCAAAATCTAGCCATCAGGTAGGAAAGGATGTACAAATAACTGAATACAAAACTCACGTTCATCTTCCAAGTAGTCTCCAGATAACCCTGCAGTAATTTCCCCTCACGATCAGGTAAATAATAGACTCCCAAAGGGATGGAACTTATATGCAACTTGTCATGTAAGTAGAGAATAATTAATTACAGTCTTATTTACAGTTTGTCTGATAAGAACATTAAACTGCAAGTAACTAGAAGAATTCCAAGGTGCTGAAATGTTTGCTCTCACCCACTCAACATGTAAACACCAGGGGAATGAAATTAATTTGGCACTGACTTAACATGATGGTCCCTGACAGTGATGGGGCTTGGTTTTTGTAAAACTGTAATCACAGATGCCTCTGTCCTGAAGCTGCAATAAAATTTTGTTGGTGCTCCACAAGGCAATAAAATGTTCTAAATCCATCAGTAGCCTTAAAAGTCATGAAACTTAATTATCTACTCTGAGGTGTTATAGGACCCCTATATATTACTCAGATTATGATCCATGTCCTTGATTTTTCTGAATTTTCTCAGTTCAGCCAGCGTTACCAGTCCCTGGCTCTGTTTGTATTTACAAACCTTGGCACCTATATCTGGAGTAAATCAGGAGCTTCAGACACTAACTTGTGGATAATTACCAACCCACTCATTTCTGAAGAAAGCGAGAAAAGAACTGTAAGGCGAAGAGAAAAAAAAAAAAAGAAGGGACATAAACCAGGCATAAACCAATTACAATATCCGTGCCACGTTCACTTACACCCTGTTTAAAATTTCTCCCTGGTAGAACCAGGATATCTGTCACAGGTCTCTCTAATACCTCTCTGGCAAGGTGAAGATACAGTCACATTAAGACCTCTGCGCTTGCCAGTGAAACATGTAAGCTGTTCTTACACTTCGTAAAAATGAGGGCCTAAGATTTCAAACTGCAGTCATAAAAGTGAAATAAAAAGCGGAAAGGCAGGAAAAAAAATAGAAGGAGGCTGCTTTTATTGGAACCATGAAAAAGTAATTCCCTGGGATTAGCATACTTTATTTCTTTTGCATATTCTTTTCTGAATTAATTTCACTGCATTTTGATAGTGATCTTAACTCATTGAGTGAAAATAATTTGATGCCAAAAACGTTACGCTAATAGGAATAAATAGCTTTAAGGGACTGGAAAGTGGATATACGGCCACTTTTATAGGTCACTACTTAATCCATCTCCAAGGTCATTAGGAGTTAAACGTTGCTGCCTTCTCCTGGCAGTAGGTAAGCAGGTCTGTGACCTGCAGCTACAGGGCTCATCCCTAAATCCAGGGGAGCTGCAAGATGAGCAGCAGCCTCAGCAGAGGTGAAGGTGAGGCCCTCAGGGGAAGCGTTCCACCTGCACTCGCTAAGGAAAAGTCCGGCTTTCGCTGGTCGGGTAAGTAACTAAAGCAGAGACCTAACCATGGCCCAGGGTGGAGGCACAAGGCAGGAAGGAAATCCTGCCTTTCCATAGAAACCAGGCTTTGGTGTTGGTTACCCAGTTCTTGATTTTTTTTTTATGTGAACAAAGGGAAGAGCAACATAACTGAGAAGGATTCCCATGGGCTAAATTACTATCAAGCTAAATTGAGTGACGTCCCTAGAAATTATAACCCTCTGCAAGGTATGTATGTGGTACAGCAAACTCCCTCCTATAAACCCTGCAAGAAAAGCTACTTATTCTTTCCTGTAAAGTAGCGTGAGATTGGCAGGTGAAATGGAAATATTCACAAGGGTATTAACTATTATAATTTACTGCTGCTATTATCCAGTTTTGCAGAGAGAAAAACCTTTCCTAGCCACCCAGTTTATTCAAGAAATATTTGTTTTAAATCATATTACCATAAGATTCAGGCATTACTTTATGAAACTTCACAGCTTACAGGTCTTGACATATGTTTCATTATCATTCAGCACTTCAGCTTTTTTTCCCTAACCATACAATTTTATGTATACTGGTTATGAATAATAGAAATACATAAAGTACAACTTGCAATTAAAGCAATGTATTCACCTGATTTGAAAAGCACCAATAATCTAGAAAATAAATTTGCCTGTGACAAAAAAAGAGACAGAAGAAACACAAATCTGTTCCATCTCCAAAAACAAAGCAACCAATCTTATCCACATATTTTCCCCTTGGCACAGTCTGCTGACCCACTTCCTTGCAACCCAGGCACCAGAAATGGATTGCATCCAGGAGGATTTCTGCAGACCCCATCTCCAGCCCTGTTTGTTTCAAAGAGCTGTCAAGTCCGTATCACACTGCACTTCAAAGACTAATTTCAGCCTTTCAAAGGGTGCGTACTGATTTGTTTCAGCCTCAGAACTGTGTTTTGTAAAACAATAGCAACAATAACAAAGTCAGAGAATAGGCAAAAAACTATGTAGCCTGATGCGAACACAAATATTTTAGAAATGCTTATTACATTTAAAGAACAAACAATAAACATGAACAAAACCCTAAAAATAAAATATACAACCAAATAAGCCCCCCCAAACCGCTCGCCTTTTTTCTTCTGTATAAAGGAACCACCACAACACCATGTCAGACCATGAGAATCAAGAAAAAAAAAACCAATCAAAAATCAACAAAACAACCACAACACCTATTATGTGGAACCCAGCAAGGAATATGAAGTGAAACGATGTAGTAGCACTGTGTAGTGTATTAAGCATCTAAGAAAATACATGAATGAAAAAGAAAGCTCTTCTAAGCCGATTTTACTTTACTTCTGGTGTTAATATTTCAACTTATGAAGGGCAAGGAAGATGTTTTACAAATCAATCTTATATGAGTTAGAGTAATTTTTAACAAGCAGATTAAGCACAGAAGAAACTGATGCTATTGTCTCTCCTTCAGCTTAATACGAGATCTCTGTGCCACTTCCTCCACCACTTTTCATAAATTGGGTAACACCCATTAAAAGATTTCACAGAAATCTAATCAACTTCTTGCCAGAGTAAGTGAAATATTTTTAGCTACTTGTATGGGGTTTAATACAAGAAGTAGGAGTCTACAGACAACAGTACAATAATAACCAGCGCAAATAATTTGGGAAATCTCCACATTTTGTGGACATTGAAAAGCTGGAGGCTGATGAAGTAAATTACCGTATGACCGTACTCCAAGCCTTACGCATTTGTCTTGTGATAACCGAGAATTCAAGGCGGGTTATATTTTCTGTAGTCCTCTGACTACTCACATGACTTTCTATGCTCTCTAAAAATCAAGTTAGATTTTTTTAAAAAAAAACATATAATTAAAGATTTCAGTGTTTTTGGAGAGGAGGAGGGAATCAAGTGTTTAACAAGAAGCCCCCTGTTTACTCATAGATGAATATTGCAACACAGTTTGAAGAGGTATATTATAACATATGCCATACACAGGTTGCCAGCCCTATTTTCTTCCACCTAAGAAAGCCTTGCTTTTGGGTGCATGAGAATAAAAGCTAATGATAAAAAAATGGACAATATTTTTCACAGGTTAGATAAGCAATTCAAAGTTTGTATGTCTGTTCAGACTTATTGGACACGCAGTTCTATGTGATTCCAGGCAATTTCTGCTACTAGCCAGAGAACTGTTTCTCTCATGCTTTTTCAGTATTTCTACATCTAATGGGAGAAGAATTGCTTGTTGAAATGGAAGCACAACCAAAAAAATGTTGGCCAAACTCTTCTCTGCATCCAAAAAAATGAATTGGAAGGTCTTTAATAGGTATTTCTGTCTCATCCAGGCTTTCTTGGCTTAACCTGTAATGCATGGAAGGGAAAGGGTGCTGACTAGGTTTCATCCACGTTCACTAAGACTTGACAGTAAAATCCTAACTTTATAAAGGCAGTGAAAGTCAAATCTGAATTTAAAAAATAGGGTCGATGCTTTAATATTCACTTCCCATTAACGTTCTTTTAAATCTCTTCCACAGCTTTGAAAACCTTCGTCCAAATGACTTCATTCAAAACTGCTGAAATTACCCAGAAGGATCCATGAACAAGAGATAGTGAAATTCCTCTGCTTTTCGCAGCATAAAATCGTATGCAGCCCGAAAGGTGCGTTTAAGAGATATGAACTTCAGTTACAACATCCAACGAGTCTAATGGGAGTTTCAAAATTATAGTGGAACCGGAGGCCAGGCAGGTTTCACTGTGATGCCCAATAAATACTACAGATAGAGCTGCTAACATCAGCTCTGCACTTTGTGCAAATCCTTTGTCAGGTTTTGGCGATGTTGTAGGCTGATACAGAATGCAGTCCTGTATTTCCCCTTGTATTAAAGGGGGCAGGAACAAAAATACCATCAGAGAAAACCCTGGCACTGAGAAAATGCTAACAATCCTTCTCCCCAACAGCCGAAGTTTTTTTCTTGAATAATGGGGGGAAAATGAACATACAATGTTTCTGGACACCTATCCTTTCAGCACCATGTACCAAGCCCCTAGGAGCAATTGTGCTATTAATAAAGTTTAGAGCCATCATCAGCTCTCAAAACGTCATGATTTTTTTTAAGCACAAAACCACGCCAAAGATCTTGCCATGCGCTGCTAGAAAAACTGTACCCCTCACTTTTCTACATCATTTACAGAAAGCTTTTAAAGCTTTTGGGTTTTGTTTGAATCTCAGTATCCAAGGATGCCAGGAAATTTCCAGCACTGTGTTTTATTTTCTATCTCTTGCTGCCATATCCCTCTGCCTGTGCTGTCATGTGGGCCAGAAAAGCCAGCACAGGACAACCGGAGCCACAAGGAAAGGGACTCCTGGCCTGGGCACTGGGGACTAGCTGGACCCCAGAGCAGTATGGAGCTGCTGTCTTGCTGGGTTCATCTCACCCCCAGCTGAGACTATCCCAAATTGAGGCATCTGGTCTGAGCAAGTTGGATTCATGCTGTCCGGACAGAGATGACCATGTCTGGAGAATAAGTTGTCAGACCTTAGCACCTATATGAAACATCTGAGATGTATAAACACTCCCATCCACTGAGTATACAGCAAAACCTACAGCTCAGGCCTAGGCTATACACATATTTGTAATGTCTATTGTGAATCAAAACAGGCCTCAGCTGCGATGGACAAGTCCCAGAAAGCGGTTTCTCCTTCTGTGAGGGGAGGACCCGATGCCAGCGGGGATGGTTATCCATTGCTCCCAGGCGCTCCTATTGCAAATGCAGCTGCGCTCCATTGCCAAGCAATTTTAATACGGTTATGCTGCACAGAAAAATTCTACTGCTTATCCCTCATGGAAGCAGCACCACTGAGTTTAACAGGATTACACATGTGGAAGGGAGCTTGGCCGCATGCCCGCTAGCGATGGAGCCATGGAAACACCAGCTTCGGTGCAGGCTGAACCTCGGCTACGTACTCGGCACCTGAAGCCCACATCACTGCAGCTCTGCTGCTAGTGGTAGCTGACCTGATTAGATTGAAACCAGTTTAGGCATAAGTACCTAAGATGTAATCACATATCCCGATGACACTGCAGACCCATCCAGCCAAAGGGCCAGTAACTGCTGCCAGCACGGAGGACCAGTCCCAGATCTCGCCTCCTCACTGGAGCGTACTCTGTTCAGTATGTCAGCGGTGCACTGGGTCAGGCGGGTGCTTCCTTTGTTAAGTCTCTACTGACAACACTTCAATAGTGCAGAAATTCCTAAAAAGCACAGTGCAGAAGCTGCTCAACCAGGGGAAGTCTGATATGAGCCCGCTGATGCCTACGGGAGCCTCCTCTTGAAATGAGCAACTGGAAATCAGTCCAGAGGAATATAGATCTGAAGCTACACCTCTTGTGCTGCATATGCAGGAGACAAGTTTCTTCTCTTCTTTCAGTTTGTACACAGTGTGGATCAAACAATGCAAAAGCATGATCCTGAGGAAGTCACGCCAGTCGCTAATTTACAGGACTACCCAAGCAAAGAAGGATTATTTTATCTAATTAAGACAGAGCACAGTATTTAAGAGAGCATTTGCATTAAAACAGACAATTCAGAATTATAAATACTGTTGAGTCTGAAAATATGATTGTTAATCTCTCCTCACATAACAATGTTCTACTGACACACATTGCAAATCACTGCCTTTTGCTTGCAGTAGATGAAGCCATCACTCAAAATGCTCAGTTATAAATCTGAAGGCAATTTAAAAGGTGAACTTTCTTTAGTTTTACTAAGGGCAGAAAGGCAATGCTGACGGTGTAATAACGACGTTAATGCATTACTTATGACTGAGATTTGGTCTGTATTCAGTAATTCACTCATTTCTGTGATCAGAACAGGCAGCAGTTCTCTCTCCTGGATCCTATTCCTCCCTCTGCAAGTGCATTAGGTATGCCATAGGCAGGTTACTCAGCTCACCCAGCATATATTTTTGAAGACAAAGAGCAGCTAGGTCCCAAACTTCCCATGATCACATTCCTTTTAGGGCCCCTCTTACAAATCTATAAAATGTGTACATTAACCCAAGAATGATTTTTAGCAATTACCAATAAGCTATTCTAAAGGACACGTTAACCTATAATAAAAAATAACCAGAAAATAAAATGCAGTTATCTTATTTGTATATTCATGACAGGAAGATAAGATTTGTGGTTTATAAACTGCAATTAAACATGGGTATGGAATCATTAAAATATAAAATACTGTATCATTAATTTCATTTTCCTATGGAGATGAGATAAATATTAGCAAGTACATGAACACCAGTGATAATACTCTCTACCCCTTTTAGCATTTTTAGGTGCCAGGATTTAATTATCCTTTGATCCATGCTAATCTGCAGAGATGCTTCTACTTCAGCAGAATCCCCTGTCTGTCTTTGTTAAAGTAAAAACCTAAAAATAATAGTTTCCAGCACAGAACAGCAGTTTACCAGAATGCAGCCAAGCAGTGTTTCACAGTAGTAATCAGTTTGCTGACCAAGTGAATGCTTCCAGTTCAGGTCACTTTATTTAGTTAATAATGGCAGATATTTTCAACCTATTTCATCTCCAGACTCTTTTTCAACTGATGCACATCTAGAACAGTCTTGCTTAGCAATAAATCATTTCTAGAAATGACCAGAAGGTAAAAGATCTCCCATGGGTAAAAATTGATCTGGTCTTCATCAAAATATCAACCATCCTTTATGGGCCATCCTTATTCCCCATTCACAAAGCCCATCTAAGAAATCTGTTACAGAACAGGAAAGGAACTAGTCCCAGCACACGACCCTTTTACAAATTTCAGGAAAGGACTATAACACCCTACATAGATGCAGAACTCATTTTTTCTCAGACTTCCCAAAAACAATTATGTAAAACACACTGAAATATTTGCAAGATGAAACCTGTCAGAAACTTTTATTAATGTTAAAAAAAAAACGTTTCCACCTGCCTCCTACTCATTAGGTAGGTAATTATCTCCATTTGCCCGTTTGTTTTTATTAGGTTTTTTTTTTCACTAGCACTGATAACAAACACACATGACTCACAGCAGTCGTCTGAGACAGAACAACCCAGGACCATCATGCAGCCTGCAGTGACTCTGGCAAGGGACTTTGTGCCTAGCTGAAAACACGAACAATGTTTAACCAACCAGACTTCAAACGTAAGGAAAACTCCAAGCACAGTTCCTACTCTTCTTGAAGAGAAACTCAAGACAATTTCCTTCCTAGTGAACTGCTAGTTCCAGGTGGGTTTCTGTTCAAGTGTCAGTTGGGTTTGCTCTTATTTCTAAAAGTGAAGAGACATGAGACTGTGTGGACCCAACAGTCTGCTGTCAGCAGAGGAAGGAGGAACTGCTCCTTGTTTCCCCTCTCCTCCCAGCCACCTCCTCCCACCCCTTCCATTTCCTGCTGGACCACTTGGTGTGAAGGCTGAACTTGCCAACCCTCCACCAAACTACCCCAGCTGAAGCAGTGAGCAGGGTTGGTTCCAAAAAAACCGTCTGATGAGTACCATAGGTGGTGCAAGAGAGGGGCCAGTGGCTTTGCACAGGGCAGGACTGGAGCCAAACGGAGTGAAACCTCCTGGCACCAGCAAACTGTTAGGAAGAAGCAACACAAGCCAGGTGAACCTAAGATCAGACACCACTGTAGTAAGTGCCTCCACTAAACAAGTTAACGTGAACACAGACATTATACTTTGGAAAATGCTTTATGTCTCTCCACTATGTAGTCAGGTCTTGCAGTCTCTATTCAAGTTGGCCCGGAGGTCTGCAAAACAGTCTGAAGTCAGCGTGATTGTTGAAGAGAGTAAATTCTTCAGCCCCAGTTCAGACTAGTAGCTAAGGACATCCCCAGGCCTCTGGATGTTGACCACTTTTGACAAAGTCATGTCTTCCAAGTCCGATGCAGCCTTACGGGCTTTGCACAGATGAGGTCTATATTTGCAAGTAGGCACTGGGAGGAAAAGACCCTTACCTGTTGTCCAATCCTACCACCTTTATAGATGGGAATACAGTGGAAAGACTCACTGATTTCAGTGGAAGCAAACTACTGTTTTGCTGGTCCACCTACAAATGTATTCGTGTCCTGGGTTTCTACAGAAACATACATGCAAATGCTTTTGAAGGCATTTGCATTGTTCCTAACATCTTCAGAAGCAGAAAGACACTGCTTGTCTCTTAAGTAGTAAGTACTCACTCCTGTAAGCTATCCTGCACTTGTGCAGCAATTTCAACACTGTGGGGAAGTTGGACCTACTGCTTGTACAAGGCTCCACAGCCTTGTGGCTCCTACAAGCAATATCCAACCTGTTCTGGCGATCAGAGATCCAGAAACTGAGGAAGATTTGTAAAGTCATGTGAGTGTACCTGGACAAAACTTCTGAAAGGAAAAAGAGGAAATATCTGCATGACTCTTGGCATGGCCACCTGAGGCTTGTTCATTTGTACCCTACCATTGTGTCCCTGCTTCATCTCTGCAGCTCAGACCGTCTCTGCTGCTACGTGACCCACATGCAATTCAACATTTTTCCAGGGCCACCAGTCCAGCTGCACCACCTGCTTGGGAACCCCACACACCAGTGAAGCCACAGAGTTGTGGGGTTAGTGGGACACCTCCCTTGAATGGGTCCTGCACCATCCCCAGCTGCAGCTTACAGCTGTCGTTCAATTCCTTTTACGTCAGAGCCTGTACCTAGCCACCAGGTTTCCATCCACGTATTGGAGATCTCCAGTAAAAGTCTTTGAAGATAACTTTCACAAAACATGTTTTTGTGGTTTTAGATTGTTATTTATTTGCTTTTACAAAATGATGAAGTGATTTGTTTTTTAGCAAAAATTATAAGAACTTCAAACAGTGATATTCAAGAGCAAGGTCATATACCTTCCAGAGAAAGCATTCCTGTTTGCTAATAATGTGACTGATTAAATCCCAATATGTTGTGTGGGAGCACTGCTATTATTAGTAATTGTGGGTTTAGAACATAGGGAGAGCCTTGGTATAAATCACATGGCCGTAGCAATAGTCCTGGAAAATCTATTTTATGGGCCATCAACCTGTCCTGGTGTAGAGGAGGACCGATTTATCTACCAGAAAGCTTGGAGTATGATTAATGGAAGGAATATATGTAATTCAGACAGACAAAAAAATATCCAAACAAGCCTGCATGAAATGCTTTCAGAGAGTAGGCGGAGGGGTGTGTATATGTGTAATAAAAATCAATTTTAAGTTCTTCAAAAAGGTTTTGGAGCCCCCATCCTTCTAAGATTACAGTACAATATTTTTTAAGACAAATTTCTAAGGAAGAAATAATTTTTGATTTGGAAAAAAAAGTCAATCTATTGACAATTATCTTTTACAGTAGAGTATTGATATCAAGGATCTGCTATATGTTGATCCTGTGCTGGTATTCCAGGCCCAGCTGGTGGTAGTATATGGCCAGCTGGTGGTGGTATGTTGCCCAGATAGGCTGTGGAGACACATGCTTAGAGATATTCAAAAGCTGTCTGCACACAGCCACGGGCAACCAGCTCTAGGTGGCCCCGATTCACCTGAGGTGTTGGACCATTAATTGTAATTCTATGAACTGTAACCAGGACAAGGTTATGAAACCCTAGCACAGTTACAGCCAGCTGAGCTGAAAGTGACAGGGACTGATGTTGATTTTAGTTACATTTGGTAAAAATCAGTGCAATACCATTTCTTTAGATGAAGTTCATTTGAATTCACAGCGTAGGTGACTAAGCACAGTAATTGGCCCTTTTTTCCCCAGAGAAATATGATCTCGATTTGAATAGCAGCTATTTTCACTAAAATAGTCTTTTCATGTAATCATAGTCTTTTTGTGACTGTTTAGCTTTCCACTGGAAGTTAACTGTTGAGCTGGGCTAAATGGCTGCAAATGGTGCGTGCAAAGAAGCCTTTTCTTTGACTGTTACAAAATGCCATCCAAAATGTTTACTGGAGAAATACAACTTCACATAGAAGTGAAAAGCACTTCAAGTATTTATTTCAGAAATGAGATTACACAGTTTAGGTGAGGAGGGTGTGTTAGAGGCTGGGTATGAGCCAAAGGGACTTGAGCAGGGTTAAGTATGGGTGGAGGAGAATCAGGGCTGAGAGGTGCAGGAGGAGATGACAGGGGAAGCAGAAGGGGAAGAAGTGGGCTGGAGAGGAAAGAGACTAAGGAAACAATAGTGAGGGGACAAACACTAGAAAGGATAAATGTGAGAAAGGGCCTAGTATTTTATTCTTGGAAAAATACAGGTCTCGGACAATTGCAACTATTTGTGAATATCTGTAAACGGTTGTTAGAGTTGCTGAATTTTCCTTGACTGAGCATCCTTGCCTCCATTTTTCATTTATTTGAAGGGGGCTGAAACCCATTTTGCAGAAATATTCTTTCTGGAGAATTGAAATATTTGCTGGGAAGCTTCTTAGGCTTCTCTGTTATAAAAAGAACTACAAAATAATTTTTGTCAGTCAATCCAAACAATTAGTTTGCCTCTCAAACCTTCTAAATACCCAACCTCCGCAATATTTTTTGTACAGCATTAATAAATAAAACATCCACACAGTCTGCCCATTACTGTAAAAAAAAAAACCATCTAGTATTTAATTCATGAGGGAAAGGAAAAGGAAAAGATTCTTTGTCTTTGCATTTTCCTAGTAAATTCTTTCAACTGTCCAGGATGCTGCCTCAGATGTGCTCTTCCACTCCTCCTCAAGTACTGAGCCTAGTTTCATAAACTGAAAACCAGATTATCCTGCAGCTTATCCATGGATAAACTCGCCACCAGCATTTTAGGTACCCGTCAGCTCTCTGTTAGGACAGAGTGAATGTGAATGGCAACGTAAGCCCTCAGAAAACATCTGAGCTGAGGTACCACAGCAACCCCGCTGCGGCTGGTACCAGTTATGTATTAGAGAGGGACGCACTAGGACTGTCCCGTTGCTCCATGGAAGAGGATGCAGCTTCTGCATCCTGCCTTTCAGGATACAAATGACTGCGAAGAGAAAGGACCAGCTGAAAGCGTGGTGCTGCTTTCTTCTCTCCAGCCAACAAAGCTGCCTTTCTCTGAACTTGGGGAGATAGAGCACTATTCTCCAGCACAGAGCTGCAGGGACAGAGGAGCGCCATTAGCACGGCAATGTTAGCCAGCCTGCCTCCATAAGCACCCCTGCACGACTCACAGGCAGGCAAGGCTGGGATGTAAGAGTAGGTGGATCCTCCCCAATACCTGGGCAGGTCCCTGCCACCACCTCCCCCTGCTCTGCTACAGAGCCACCCGTGTGCTGCAGCTGCACACACTAACAGCCAACATCAGCGGGCATCTCCTGACATACAGTGGTGGGAGCTACAAAGCCAGGTGAGTTATTCTGACCTTTCTTCTCCTCCTACCTGAACTGTTGCAGTAAGGACAGGAAGGGACAGGGACACCAGCAGGTCAAGTCCTACAGGAACTGCTTCTGATCTTCCAGTGAGACCAGACTGGCTAAAGGGGTGAGGGAACAACCCACTACCCTCTCATCCTCTGTTTCTACAGTCCCCATGCTACAGGCTACCAAAATCTGACTGCGCCTGTAGAAAACAGCATCCACAGAGTCTCCTACATCATTGTCACAAAATTGATATTTTTTTTTTTAATTAAAAACTGTATTTGTTTAATCCCTCACAGTCAGAATAGCAGTATTTAAATTTATGAGTTAGCACTGATCAGGGGACACAAACATTCAGGGAGTATCTTTTTCTTGCCTCTCACCAGTAATGATTTATAGGTTGATCTGACTCGTTACTTTGACATAGCTTCTTTAACCATAACATCTTTCCATTCCTCTAGTAGCAGAGATTTAGCGTTTCGGGCTGAGTACATACGTTGGATAAGAACATAATCCTCAGCTCTGGGCATAGGAGTTCATGGTAAGAGGATGGCTCTGCATACAAATTGAAAACACTGAGATGCAGAAAAAAAATACACTAAACCATAATATGCATATTGTGAAGACCTTCTGGCATCATAAGAAATCTTCAGTTATTTAATTTGACATCTTTAGAAACTGAGGGACTAGGGGAAAAAAAAAAAAAAGGAGAGAGAAAAAATAAATAAAAAAAAGGGTATGACCTTTAGTCCGATACTCCAAGTAAAGCCTTTGGATAAGTACTTGCAGAGAAGGAATATGTCAATATGCAAAGACGACAAGAGATAAATGAGACTAGACCATTTCAGTAGAGAAAAATCCCAGAGCTCCCATTCTACAGCCATATATGACAGCACGGATATGGATTTATCAGGTGGCAGGAGGAGACACTCCCCTTCCCCTCTATTAGCCTTCTTAACATAGCACATGCATTCCTGGGTGCAGGATGCAGACATCTCTGCAGCGCCTCTGCTTCCCCCCATTCAGGCTTGGGCTCATCTCCTAATGCAAAAAGACTTTTCATTATCATTGCAAAAATTCACAGTGGGCATCCAGCAGTTACTGGGCATCCATCACACACTACTGTAGGAACAGGGGGTAGCGTTTCTGGACACAAGCTTAAAGGATCAATCCCAGGCATCATCCGACACCGCTAGACTTCGCTCTTCGATCTTGTAAAAGGCACAAAGAAACAACACACTGTGGAAAACCAGAGTGTATGTGAAACTCCTGTATGCATATGACGTGCAACTGTAGACAATCTTTGTTTTAATAATCTATAAGCTTTCCAAGTCATTCATATCAACTGAAATCATGCACTTAAATGGCATTGAAGAAAAGGGGCTCTATGACAGAGTTGTTTCAGTCCGGAGCCTTTTCCCACCTCCCTGGGAGCTGGTAGCTCTGCTGGGCGCAGCAGCATGTGAAGTAGACCTCAAGGTCTCTTCCTTCACACCATGCTCCCTGCGCAGCGGAGGCCAGAGAGTTCGGCACAGCTAAATCTAGCTTTGAAGAGAGTTGGGATTAGAGAACCAAACTTTCTGAACCCACAGCCTGAGCACAGTTGATCTGCCCTAGGCCATGTGTGACATCTCAAAATCCCTTCTATCCGTTTCTTTTATGCTAAATATAAAGAGGTGCAGAGGTTTTTACTTTTTCTATAAACTCGGCTAGTTCTGTGTAAGCTCTGTTCTCCAGGATATCTTCACACTCTCTGCTGACACCTTTCACTTCACAAGTGTTAAGCACATTCTGCGGAATAGTCTTTCTTTCTTCCCAAAATAAATTAAATCTGGCATTGTAGGGTCTTCAGGGAAAAAGCATCATTTTGCTGCTCTAACAGATGACATTATGAGGGGTTTGGGGTGGGTTTTTTGGAAGTGTAAAACATGCCTTTGTGTTATCCACTGGAAGATCTGACTTTTTAAAGCCATAAGCAGAAAGCTCTTTAATAACGATACTGTTTTGAAATCAGGATTCATAGAATAGAACTAGAAGAAGTAAGGGCCATAGAACAATAACCATCTTAGAGTCTTTTTAAATTTGTGGGGAGGGAGGGGAAGGGCGCGGAAACACGACACATAGAATAGAATAGAATAGAATAGAATAGAATAGAATAGAATCATTAAGGTTCACAGAATGGTTTGGGTTGGAAGGGATCACAAGGATCACCTAGTTTCAGTCCCCCTGCTATGGGCAGGGACACCCTTCACTAGACCAGGTTGCCCAAAGCCCCATCCAACCTGGCCTTGAACACTGCCAGGGATGGGGCCTCCACAGCTTCTCTGGGCAACCTGTTCCAGTGCCTCACCATCCTCACAGTAAAGAATTTCATTCTAATGTCCAATCTAAAATCCCCCTCTTTTAGTTTAAACTCATTCCCCCTTGTCCTGTCACTGCACTCCCTGACAAACAGCCCCTCACCAGCTTTGCTGTAGGTCCCCTTTAGAAGGCCGCGATTAGGTCTCCCTGGAGTCTTCTCTTCTCCAGGCTGAACAACCCCAACTCCCTCAGCCTGTCCTCATAGGAGAGGTGCTCCAGCCCTCTGATCAGCTTTGTGGCCCTCCTCTGGACTTGCTCCAACAGCCCCACGTCTTTCCTGCACTGGGGACCCCAGAGCTGGACACAGCACTCCAGGTGGGGTCTCACAAGAGTGAAGTAGAGGGGGAGAATCCCCTCCCTCAACCTGCTGGCTGCACTATTTCTGACTGTTTGGGTTTTGGATTTTTTTTTTTTGGTAGAGTTTTTTGTTTGGTTTGGGGGAGATATATTTTTATTATTATATTTTATTATTCTATTATTTTATTATTCTGTATCCCGTTAAAAAAATATATCTGCATTCTAGCATGGCCACACAAATATCTGAATGTATAGGCTAACATAATTTCAAGGCAAAATCTGTGAAAAAAACCTAATGAATCACCAAAATCATTCTCCCCTCTAACATTATAAATCGTTAGTAATAAAATGCTGGTACAGTGTGGAGTCAGGCAGCAGAAGCTGTAATCACAGCCCAAAGTGACTGTTCCTTTGGAGCTCATTAAATGTATCGAGTGCTTGTAATCTTCTATTGATTTTAGGAGCAGCAGTTCAGTTATCAATACAAAAAGCATAAGGGAAATTTCCAGAAAGGATTCCACATATTCCCTTGATATATGTATTTTTCCACCTCGATTTTTACGAGTTTCTCTAACTGGATGCAGTGATGACCGATTTCTCTGCTCCAACATTAAGTCAGCCAGGACAGAGGCCAGCCCTGCCCCAACAGCCTTTAATTCACGTTGCTCTCAAGTACCCCCACAGTGAAGCTTTAATAGTTTCCTGCATGCCTAAGACCTAAGCTTGTAAAATATATGAAGACATGGTTCTCCTCCCAGAAGTAGAAGTCAGAAGAGGAAAAAGAAAAAGAAAAAAAAATCTCAATCAAAAAGCCTTCTTGAGAAATGTGAACCTGTGAAATGAATGTGCAGCGATGGCAGACACCTGCCTGACTCTGCAGAAAGTTTAAGTGATAATTAAGGCACATTCTAACAATGGCAGCTCTAAGAATTTTATCCTTGATGTTATATTTAACGCTCAAGCTCCAAGGAGCTGGTGAATGCACGAAAACTGGCAGACTTCAGCAAAAAGCTTGTGACTGTAATATAGATTCTTACATTCTACAAAGAAAGATAGCCTAAAATTATTTTTTTTTAAAATTAATTTAGGTAAAAACCAATCAGGTTCTCTTTGGAGTCCCAATTCATGATTTTTAAAAAGGTTTAATTGACTGTCATTCCTTTCCTGTGGGGGCCTAAGAGGTTGTCCAGAGAGGTGGTGGAATCTCCATCCTCACGTATACTCAAAACTCACCTAGACATGGCCCCGAGCCCCTGACCTACTTGGCCCTGCTGTTGAGCCAAGGCTCAGACCAGATGGTCTCCAGGCATCCCTAAACTGCTCTATGACTCTAACCAGTTACACATCTCCTCGCATCCCCAGAGATGCGCAGAGTCCCTGCTCAATACTATAGCATTTGCCATTTTGTTGATGACCAGAGAACAACTCTGAATCTCTTGCTTTCTCAACTGGTCCACCGCAGTGTCTGGTTCCTGCCTTTCCCCACATGCCGCATTTAGGCGGTGTGCCCTCTACACCCTCCCATCTTGAGTGGAGTGAAGAAGATAAGCATTACTGTCAGCCTGAAGCCAGCTAGGAAGATAAATGAGAAGATACACATGATAGTCCAGAAAGTGGGCAGCAAAATGTCAAGCTGCCTGGTGATATCCAACCACATCATATCCAGCCTATAACACAGTTGTGACTTTTGCCTCATCATTTTTGAAGAGAATCATTCCGTGCTTCCGATCTGCAGCCTTACCACTGCACCTACAGGCCGTTCAACACAGCAGCTCTCGGCTTCCCTCACTATGGACAAGACAGATTGCTGTGAGCCCAGTTGTGCTGTGTTGTTGTACCTCAACTCAAAAGGTTGTTAGACTGGGAAATAAGCATGAGAAAATTTGACCTGTTCTTTCTAAGCACCTTATGAGACACATACACCTTACGGGAAAGTGGACAAACGCAGCGATGGCAGACTATCAGCTTAGAAAACCAAATCATTATTCTAAACATAGCAATGACAAGATTGATTCTTCCAGTTAAAACTAATTCAGGTATGCACTAGCTCTCATGTGCTTTAATCACACAGCCAGCACTCATAAGGGCAACAAATCCCTACCTCCAGAAAAAAATAAAATAAATAAATATTTCAGGTAAAAATAAAAAATACCCCAATCAGTACATTAATTTCTCCCACTCTACATACTGATAATGAACAGCTGATCTTATACAACTATTACAAGGTACCATTACTAAAAGCCAATCTCCAAACAGGCCATATCTTTATTAAAGGTTAGCTACAGGAAGAAAAGGGATGCAGAAATGACTATGTACATAACTGGAACAGACAAAGCCTGCAAGATATGCTCTGGCATGCTCCAAAGTGATTCTGTTTCTTTTACGTTTTATCTTCTAACCTCATAATGTTCACAACCACCTTTTAGTTGCGTACGAAATCAAGGCCAGGTTGGATGGGGTTTTGGGCAACCTGGTCTAGCGGAGGGTGTTCCTGCCCATGGCAGGGGGCTGGAACTAGATGATCTTTGAGGTCCCTTCCAACCCTAACCATTCTATGATTTTATATGATTTTATGAAATAATGGCACCTGCAATTATTCCAGTCATGCTAGTCCTTCTGGCGAGGCCATAAGGAAGGCATTCTGGCTCTGCTCCAAGCCAAATGCTCATGTACCATATAACAGACATTTCAGAATTTATTTCCTCTGCCTGGACCCTTACCGACAGCCTGACTTGCTACTGTCCGTCACCTGGTATAGTAATGCCTACCAGGAAAAAGTATTTGATAGCTAGGCTGTTATACCACCACATAAAACCCTCTTTGTCCCAGCATCAATGTGATGTCTGCCATAGCCAATGGGTCTCTAACATGCCGTGTTGCAAAAAGGCTCCTGCAAGGTTCAGGTCATTGATGATAAAATATTAAAAGGAAAAACTAAACATCTCTTTTTAAAGAATATTCACAATATGCAGCAGATATGGATACAGACCCCCTTTAAAGCTGTTGCAAAGCACCGTAGTCAAAGGGCCAAAACTCAGCTCTTTTTTTTTCCACTTCCTGCTTGTTAACTTCTTTTGACCATTCACACTTTAATTCTCAAGTTTTAAACCAAGTTATGTCCATGCAGAAACAGAGGTCAGTTAATCTCCACACTGGCTCTGTGTATACATCTAAGAACACACCCAGTTTTCTCTTCTTCACAGAAGTTCAGAGGATTTGACCCCACCATGAGTTCCCCTGAGCAAGAGCAACTCTACTAACCAATATATAACTTGGACTCATTGCCAACTCTTAATTTGGCTGTGCATTTGCCATTTAGAGAAAAATTATTTCCCAGATACTTATCTCAAATTACTTATCAAATTCTGGTTCCTTTCTGCATTTCAGATAAGCAAATAATGGCTGTGTTCAGATCGCACCTGAGCGGAGCAGGATAAGAGTTTATGTTCTAAAATGCAAAGGCCCCAGGTTGTCATTGGGTTGGTATTGCTTTTGACACCGCTAGCCTATTAAAGCAGCGAGGACCAGCTGTACTCTTCAGATCCATATATAGGTATGTATCTGGTATTGATGCAGGATTTGGTTTCCATCCATCGAGGTATCCATGTTAATGCTGCAATGCCGGTAAAAGTGGCTAGAGGCTGAAACGTACATAAATCCGAACTCTTATTTGAACAGTCCCCGAAGTACATAGAGGAAGACAAAGAGGAGACCAATGGCTCTGCCTAGAGAAAACCACCCTATTTTTTTTCCTAGCACTAGCTACATAACTTAAGTTTCCTGCGAAGAATCTCCTCTTGTAAAAGTGGAAGCATTCCAGCGTGCTCCTATTGCACTGGTTCCAGCAGCAGATTACAACACACTAATTCTTGCCAATACAGCTACTGCCAAAGCAAGAAGGTTGCAAATTTTATCTGATGAGGAGTTTCTTTATGTTATCAGACCCTCAGATTTAAAAAAAAAAATAAAAATCAAACCCATCCTGTGGCCTCCAGTTTGTGCTGCCGACACTGCAGTGAGCCCAAGGTCACTGGCACATCACGTAGCTCTGTGCCGCATGTCAGAACTCTCAGCATCGCCCGGCTGAGATCGCAGGTCTTCCCGCTCCAGCTTGATCCAAAGCCCATTTAAAGCAACACAAAGACTTCTATTGACTTTGTTTGGACTTTGGACCCATTCCCAGAAGCACAGTAGACTCTCTGATCTCCCAGCATCCTAAGAATTAGAGGCAACCTGGCAGTTCTGGTTCCAGCTAACAGAGGTCAGTGTTGCACATGAACAACAGGTGAGATCATAAAATTATTATCCATATTCATGGAGTGGCTCAGTTTCAGTTAAATGCTGCAGTTTTCCTGTTTTCCTGCAATGCTGATGAGGAAACCTGAAGAGGCACTGGATACTCTCTTGAGTTAGTTTTCAAAAAAGATTTAAAATTAAAAAAGCATTTTTTGTTTAACATATTATTTTGTAACCCACTGAGAAGTAATTTTATACCAGAGATCATTTTGAAACACACTTAAGTATTCACAAGTATTCATTTATCTTTCAGAAAATGTCATAATTTTTCTTACTGTGTTTAATAACTGCTAGTTAGTTATGTAAAATCCCATCCCATCTGTTTATTTCTTCACATGGTGAAATTAGAGGGCTTGATTCTACAGTCATTACTCACAGAAGGAGAGGCATTGATTTAATGGACTTCCCTGAAAAGGGATTACAGTATAGGGTCTTCTGATATTGATTTTGTGACATCATAATCTTTTCCTCAGAAGCAGACACTGATGACTCAAGATAATATCAGTGCAAGATTAGGCAGAGGCAGCCAAGTTAGAGAAAGAAGATTATTTATTTAAAAAAAAAAACCAACACCCTCCTGATTTACAGTAAGGAGACTGCAATAAAATATTAGCTATACTGTCTGTTTTGAATAAAAGTTTTCTTTAAAAAAAAAATATCTGAGTGATGTTTCCCTCTTTCATCTCTTGCCCTGCTTACAATTACTTTCATGAAACTATTGTGAGCTAAAGCATTTTTTGTAGGTTAATGGGTTCTCTTTGAAGGGATTAAAGTCACATAGATTATTAATTATTTTTTGATGTTTTAAACTGATGTAAATGTCCAGAAGCTCTGATGAGCAACATCCTGTAGAAATCAATACTGAATAAAAACAAAAGCAGCAAACAACAACAACAAAATGCCCTCTGCTCAGTCCCTGGGGGAAGCAATCGTGACTTCTTTCTGTTTGGAAGGTATACCACCCCTTGGAGAATAGCAGCAACTGGCATATATGATAATAATTTCTCAGTTATCTAAAGCATCCTTATTTTGATGTGTCTATCTTTCAGACTTCAGACAGAGTCTTCAGATATTTTGCATACAGAACAAAGCCAGGCACCGTAGCATTAAGCAAATAATAAATACGTTAATTTCATTGCTGTTGGAAAATGTTCAATTTTTTCTTAAATATGCCTTGCAGTACTTTGCAGAAATACTAATTAGCATCCTTTCTGTGGATTTTTTTTCCACCAATTCTCTCTACTGTTCCTCACCATATTTTAATAGGGTGTTGGGGGTCTTTCTCATTTGTTTTTTTCTAAGTCAAGTTTAAAAATTTTTTGCTGTTTGTTACTGGAAGAAGAACTAGACCCTTCCTTCTCATCTGATAGGTCAACGAGGGGTAAAGGCTTTTCATGTTATAAATGACTTCCATGTTAAAATAAATTACATATGAACAAGGAGAAAATGATCCTGAAAAGCTGTGGTGCAGATAACAGACACGTGCCAAACAACAGATTACAGGAAGGTAACAAGGCAACTGGGACAGTCTGTGGTCTGCTCTGGGGACTCCTCTCAGCCTTGAAGAACAGCCCCTTTTGCTTGATTCTAGGCATGTGTTGAGGAAACAATTGAAAGCTCTTAGAATTGAAGGAGCTGCTGATCTGGTTGACAGCTTAGTGACTGGGACCTACCTCTCTCATCCCAAAGACTTCGCCTTTGCATTATACAGTCAGAAGTCAACATAACTAAATTGGGGACCTGTAAGTTTATAGCACACAAAGGAGCCACAGTTGTTCCAATCCTTCTGACATGACTAGAAGACCCATGTCTCAACCTTCTAAAGAGCACTGAGGCCCAATCATTACAAAGATCACAACTGTTAGATTGACAGGCAACATTATCTGTTTTTCCCAGAGTGCATAAAAAGGCATTTAGTATATTTATCCTCCAAGAGGTTCATATCTACCAAACAGCTACCTCTTGTTAAATCTCTGGCTGACATAGAATAGTACAGGGTTGTTGACTTCTGTTATCTCCGTTCAGCTCCTCTGAAGCGCTCAATCCCTGTGCTTAGAGGTCCCGCTAGTATTCTTCCATCCCCAATTTTATGTTTTCTACCCAGTCACAGTTGCCTATTTCACATATTCTTTTCTCATGTCCATGCTGCCACCTCAAGACCAGCATACTGAAAGCTGAGTGTATTAATTCCCTTAAAAACATATCTCCTGATAGCTCTCTTCCCTGTTACTATCAGCTGTATCTCCAACTTTCCTATCATTGATGCTAACTGTAAAGCATTTCTTCTCTAAATGGAACACAAGAGAAAATGCAAAGGTAACCGTAGTAATTTGAGCACAGCACATACTACTTTTGCTCTGGCACAATGTGCTATCTTTATGGTGAGCCAGACGTGATGCATATCCTTTTATTTCTGGAACTCCTTCACTTAAAAGCCACTGTAGTTTCCTAGCATAAGAATGAAGGAGTTCCTGAAATTAAATGCATCAGGTTTGACTTACCATAAAGATGGCAGACTTCTTCCTTAGGAGTTGCTCCCTTCAGTGGCTGTATCCATTCAAGATTACACAGTGCTATGAAAAGCAAGGTAACCTTTCTGTTTTAAGTGTCTCCTGTTCCCTATTCATCTGCTGCACATTGCACACATGGGATCAAGTGTGTGTTGCCACATTTCTTTCATAAAGATTTTTCTTTTTTCAACTACACATTGATGGAAGCTTAATAAAAAAGTTATAGTGGCTTTGGAGTGCATAACATATTTAATAAGCCGTTCTCTTCACTTTCTCAGCAGATTCTTATGTACTAAACTCTGTTTAAATATCTTCATTTTACGACATTTTTAATGTTTATCAAAGTTTGATTTTTTCTTTATATTGCAACCAATTACATTTTGCTACAAGAACAGAACCTTCAAAATCTTGAATAAAAAAAATGTAATCATTAATTTACTAGAAGATAAGAGTGCTCAGGATGATAACAGTGATAATTCTCCAGTGGAAAAAGTAAATAATTTTAAAAGAACACTTAAAATCAAAGTTAACTATGAGCCTTCTAAGTTGTTCAGCAAAAAGACCCGTTTTCAAAGTTGGTTTGTTTTTTTTTTATATTCAAATGTCCTGACCTATATGCCTAAGTAAAAAAAGGTCTCCCCTCCAGAGATGCGACTGTCTAGTAAAGTAAGTCTCAAGATGGATTTAGACAAGACTTTGTTCAATTTAACATTTATTCTGAAGCTCTGTAAGGTCATTTCATGATCTCCCTGGATTGCTCTGTGTGGCAACATCAGAAATGCAGAGATTAGTGGGCTTCCCAAGTTCAGCCAGCGCATCGTCTGTGAGCACTTCAACGAATTGCCATGGGATCATCACAGGTAAGTCTTTATTCAGTATAGTCCCTGTCTTAACCCAAATAAGGCATCACCCCTGAACGCAGCTTCTGGCTGAGGTGATGCAACCTAGAAATTGCCTTATCGACCTTGTGCAATTTGAGTCTGGGACTCATAAGTCCCGCAGGGATGAAAGACCTTTTCTTGATGGTCCACTATCATTTCACCACAATGAAAACAGAAATTTGCCAAAGAATAATAGCAGACTCTTATTTCACTGGCAGAGAGGATTTTGCAAGCGCATACTACAGTTCTGTAAACATGAGTTAACATCCAAACATCCTCTTCATTAGCTTTGTCCTCTAGAGTCACCCTGGGCTAGAAATAATCCAATCAGAGAGAATGTGGCTTGTAAAAGTTTTAAGCTAAGGATGACCATTCATGAAAAAAAAGTTTTAAAAAAAAAATAGTGTATACTTTTTCTGGGAGGATGATTTTCTCTCCTGTATGGTCTGACTAGCCTCAGACTGGTGGTAGGCAGAAAAGTTCAGACTATTCTGCCTCAGTGGGAGAGGCAGAGATGAATCTGTCCCATCATGAGAAAATCTTCTGCCAGTTTAAAAAAAAAAAAAGAAAAGAAAAAATGAACTGGTAAGGTAGGGGTTTTTTTTATTTTGATACTAGTAGGACATGGTCATGAGGCAGAAATAATAATTAAAAAAAAAAAACCAAAAACAAAACCACAAACTTGTTTTTTCAGTAGGAGCTTCAGTCTTAGAGAGAAGAGAGACGCTAAAAGGAATCTGTACCAAAATTCACATTAAGCGTCCATTTCTTTTCCAGCCAGGAGGAAACAGCGGTGAAGTACGGGGGCTCTTAGCTGTGAAATCAGGTTTTCTCTTAAAAAGGTTTCTCCCACAGAAAGAGGCAGTGTCCTGACAGTATGGCTTTTCCTTCATATTATTAACATTAGACGCAGATATTCTTGAAAATTAGACCAATATAAACACATTTCCTTTGTTGGTAAGGTTGTGCTGAGTAAAGTCTTACAGAATCTAGATCTCTCTGAATGCCTTAGTCCATGTAAACCTGAATTTAGCCTTCACTATGACACCAAACTCCATAAACTGATATAGTAGTGGACAAAAGTCTACCCTGCTAGACATAAAAAGTTGTCCTTGCTAAGAGAAAGAAAGAGGATGTTGCTGCTTTATATGCAGGGGTTGACAAACATATATATATGACTGATATACCAAGACCTCAGTCTCCTGGAAATAAGAGGTACAGTTTTTTTATTTGTACCTGTAAAAAATCTTCCTGAAGAGTGTCATCCCTCCTATTTAGTCCATACATGGAACTACTGTGACCACCTGTTTTCTCATTGTTTTCCTACTGAGAGCATTGGTCAGATCCTCTTGAAGGTGTAACAGATTATAAATTATGTCCGAGCATCAGGTTTGGCATGTTTAATATGCCTTTGTCCTCTACTTAAGCTCTACCTTCTCCCACAAAAAGAATATAGCAAGGAAATATAAAAGTCACACACGTGCAAGCTACTATCATGGGACATCTGACATATTGGTCACATAATCCAAGGCAGAACTTCAGCTGGTGGAAGCTCAGTGTAGGCATGACTAAGGGAAGGTTGTTGGATTACAGTTAGAAAAGATGGGAAAGATAACATCAGTCACTGGGCATCAGAATACACGTCTACTTTTTACTGTTCTTTATTTAGCTGAAGTACAGCTTTTCCCGTCAACAGTGACCAGCCGTGCCTTTGCCACACCAAAATGAGGCAATTACAGAGCAAGCTGCTAAGGGCTATGCCTTCCAGTCATTCAGGGACCGCAACACTGCAGAAGGCAGACCCATTGCAAAATGGCAATATATTAAGAGATTCCTCCAGCAGAATGGTTGGAGGCTTTTCTCTGAAGCAAGACACAATCCTGTCCCTCTCCCAAGTGCTATAAATCCATATTAATTTATGAGATCACACCCAATGCCTTTCTTCTGCTCGTTTCTAAAGTAGCCAGCTGCCACATAAGAAAACTACTGAAGAAAGAGAATGATAAAGGTTCAAGATCACATTGCTGTATTTCCAAAAAAGATTATGATATTACCCTGGAGCACAGTGCATTCACATTACACTGTGAAAGAAGGAATTAAGTATTACTAGTCCATGGACAACAATATCAGGCATATTACAGGCAGTGGGCAATATCCCTGTTTGATCTCTTTTTGTCATTGACCATACCAGCAGCCTCAGACAACGTCAGGAGTTGGAACAATTTGACATTATTACTTTACACCATGAAATACGACAATTGGAAGAGAAGAGAAGAGGAAATGTGCTTTGAGCAGTTTTCTCACTGTGCAAAGTCTGCTGATGATTTTACAAATTGCCAGATGGGCATCAAGGCCACATCAAGCAGATACAGCTTAGCAAGTGACATTTGGGCTGCTGTCGCTGAAACAGCGAGCACGCAGACATCAGTTTTGCCTGTCTTCAGATTCATCAGTTCAATGCCCCTGTTTTCGCAATGAGATTAACTTCCAGGTGAAATTTCAATTTAATAACTTGAGGCTAGATAATTTTAGTATCGCTTCAATAAGCTGGCAGAACTAAACAGCACAAAAGTAGGGAAATGTCTTGTTTTGAAATCAGTTGTTTTCAATCATTTGTTACCTCGAAAAATATGCAGGCATTAAAGAAAACTCAGTGAATTTCAGGCTCAGGAAAATCGTCCTGTTCCAGGGATCTGAAACAAGCACTGCTCTTGCTTCCTCAACTTCTTTCCTGTAACCATGTTTGAGTGTCCTCTGAAGTCTCAGTTCTCCTCTTATTGTAGCGTCTAATAAAAATGTACAAGATAACTAATTACAGTAGACTTCCTATCCAACCAAACTGATAAACCCATCACACATGGCGTTATTGATGCACCTCTATCTCGAGCTACAGCTTTACCTTCTCTCACATCAGAAAATTCTGCTAACACTTATCAGCTCGCTTTGTTATTCCAGTCCTGGGTTTGTCTGAGTTTTACATGGCTCAGAAGCAATGGTTACTTTCCAACAGAATGATAACCTGAGGCCTTGTCTACCTTCAAACCTTACCAAATTTCTTGATATTTATTATTTATTTTACAAGTAGAGTATTTTGAAAAATTAAACTACCTATTTCCTGTCTTGCTTTACCACAGTAATTTTTGTCACAGTAGTGCTAGAAAGAAAAAATCACCACACCACAAACCACCACACAAAAAACCCCACAACAACAACAACAAAAAAATCCCATCAGCAAAATAGCTTATTTTTTTAAAAAAGCCAGGATTCAGAGCAACATGAACTCTGCAATTGTAGGATAAAACAAAGCCTGTGTGTGCCTCTATTTTAAGGAACTAGAACTTCATCTTTCTGCTGGGCCATAACATCCACAGTCTTACTTTCTTAATTTTATTTAAAAAAAAAAAATCACTAAATTCCAAGGAACAAAATTTTGTCTGTATATTAACATTTTATGTATGTTTCAGCAGTTATGAAAATGAGACAGCTGACAGTTGAGTACTATACGTGAACAGATGCTGTGAAAGCTTCCCTTGAAATAGTTCTGTCAATGCAATGTCGATTTGAGAAGTGACACCACTGCTGTTCTAGGACATGATTCTGCAAACTCTTTATTCACACAGGGAGTCCTGCTGATTTCCATGGAACATTTACATCCGTAAGACTCTGAAAGGTCAGGTCCTTCGTTGCAGAGCTCTCCTTTAACAGCGACTGACAAATACACAACAAAGTTTGTAGTAGTGCTGAGCGCTGTACTTCAGGGCAGTGACATTTACAGCCAGCGCTATTAGCCTGGGCGGTACATACATTTTCTTTTAGAAGTTACAAGCGGCACATTAAACGCGCTCGAGAAACCATTAAAGGAGCAAAAGCGTAAAGATAAAAAAAAAAATGCCATGTGAAACCAAGCTTGCCGTGTTAAGCAGGACTTTAAAAAATTAATCTGCCAAGAAGACAGGCTGAGCCTGAGCGCAGCACGGTGCTGATCAGGAAGCAACGTTAAATCCCGCCACGATAAAACAGACACGATA
>VWZZ01001444.1:203406-217334 GCA_013399095.1 Psophia crepitans | reverse complement strand
AGCCCCCGGCGGAAGGCGAGAGCTGGGAGCCGGCAGCCGCCGCCCTCGCCACCCCCCCCGGCACCGCCCTGCCCTACCCCGCCCCTCCGGCTCTCTCTGTCTCTCCCAAGAGCATCTCCTCTCCGCGGGCGGGGAGAGCAAGGCAACAGGCAAAAATGCATCTGCCCCACCACTCCCCGACAGTCCCTCCCCAGTGACATTTTTCCTGCCTCCAGCCCCGCCGCGGTCAGGGCACAGAAGTGCCGGGGGAACGCGGGGGTGCAGAGAAAGGACGGAGCCAGAGCCTGCCCCGGGCCAGCGCAGCCCCGCAGGGGGCTGTAGGCTTCCGCTTCAGTTGCAGCTCCCCTGGAGCTCCAGCTGCAGCAGCAGGGACCGGTACCCAGGTACCAGTAGCAGGCTCGGTGTTTGGAAACCACGCAGACCTCCTTACAGCTTTCTCAAGAGGTGGAATAAAGCACGTGGACAGCTCTTCAGAGGTTCAAGGTCTAAGCCTGCAAGTGGCAGAGAACAACTCATCCTGCCTCACAAGATACTCGGGCCCAGTGATTCGAGGGGCACATCAAGAAACCTGAGGCCACATCCTCTGCCATGTGTTCCCGACCCCACAACCCTGCAATTTTATCAGGGCTGTCTCCAAACCTGAGGAGAGGCAAGCTATTCAGCTTTGCAAGAGTCTTCTTTAAAATCATGTCCCCAGGAAAAAAAAGAAAGCGGGGGGGAGGGGGTGAGGAAGACCAAGGAAAACCCCAAACACACCCATACTCCCACACATTCAAACACTACGATGAAAACAGTCTTTCCAAATTGAGAAGAATACATCAGAAGCTGGTTTGCCACCAACGGCACTCTCACCAGTATCAGTTAGGGTGCATCCTCAGAGCAGCTATCAGAGCTATAACCAACATGTATCTGAACAAAATAGGGTCATAAATGTAATAAGGCTGTGTCTGAGGCATTAAACTTCAGAGTAACTTTGGATCTAGGTGCGGTTCCATTGGTTATAGTAATGGGCCACCACCCTGCTTTTCCTTAAAAAAAAAACCCCAAACAACAAACTAAAAGCATAGCTGAAAGTAGATTCAGGGTTTGTTTTAAAGTTTTCTGAGTCCTTTAAGGAGCATGAACTCTATTACATTCTTGTGGGAATGTCCTTTAATCAATTACAAAGTTGTTTTCTAACAGTGTTACTAAATTAGACAATAGTGAATCTACGTGCCAGAGCCCTGCCTGCCTTATATGTGGCATATTATTTATTTTCTTACAATTTGGGTCTTCAGTCAACAAAAGCTTGATTTCAAAGTGGCCAAAGCCAGAGAGGGATGTGCTTATTTTCTACTGAAATGGGCCCTTGAGCAGCGATTTGCCACACTTGATGGGGATTAATTCAGGAAATGAAGGAGAAATTCAGGCCCTGTGAAGATACTGGCACAAAGCCCAAATTTAGAGCTCCAGGAGGCAAATGCTATTCATAACTTCATTTATAAGAGGCTACGGACAGGAAAGCCCTACTCACTGCTACCAGTGAAGGACACAGGACTCTCTTGGGTACCCATCACTCTGTTGGTGTTTGGAGCATTATCTGAAACTGGTATGCAAGGGGTTAACCATGGTTAAAATTTCCTTCAGTACACAGGTTTAGAATGAAGAGAGAGGTTATTTGAAAGACAGAGCAGTGAGTTTCTTTAGGAAATTAAGATTGTCATCAGTACTTGAGAGCTGTGGATTGAATTTTAGGCTAGGAACTCTTTGTTTACTAAGTAAATAAAATTGTAATAGTCAATTATTTTTTACATTAAGATTGTACTTTATACAGTTTGTCTTCTCCAGTATTTCACTTGTTTACAATATTAAGATGTTAAAGTGATGATGGCATAAACAAGGACTAAAGACACCTAAAAAGAAAAAAATTTAAATGCAATATTTGAGTAGCATTTTAGCCTCAGAACAACACTATCTGAATCAAACAGTTAAAGTGAACAGTAGCTGAAAGATGTGAGAGGCATTTCTGGAATGAAACCTTTGGTAGAAGACTGAGATACTAAAACACTCAGGTCTGGCTGTTGCAGCAGAGAAAAACGCGGCAGAGAGAATGCAAGAATTGCACGCTTTTTAAATTAGGGGGGTTTAGTGACACTCAGTCTTTTCAAAAAGTGCCAGTGCTTTGGAAGAGTCCAGTCTGCCAATAGAACTAAACCCTTCAAAAAATGATCATTGAGGTGTGGGTTGGTTTGTTGTTTTTTTTTTAAATTAAAAAGTAATTTTAAAAGGTGTTTTCCAGCAGCTACTCAGGATTGGATTAGACACAGGCAGGAGAGCAGCTCCTGCCTAGGAAAGCCTACACCTGAGCAGAGAAAGAAAGTATAATGTAAGCAACGTTAACAAGCAAAGATTGGTATGCTGGAGATGTTGGCTCCAGGCTTCTTCAATGGATGAAACCTGGAGAGTCATACAAGACATTTCATACGAATGCATGAAGGTAGGACACAAAGGAGGGCGAAAAGAACTGTTTTTTTCTGAACAGGTGTGAAAAGTAGATAGACACCAGAAGGGAAAGGAACAAACAAAACAAGAAAAAAACCCATAAACAACTGTGAGAACATAGGCAACCTTATTTGTTTCTAGCATCTAAACAACAGTGAGTCTATTAACAAACCAGCAAAGCTTTCAAAACAATGAGATGTCTTTGATTTACTCTCGGAAAAAAGAAACTGGACAATTTGTAAGTGTTCACAAGTGAAAGAACTGATACAAGGGTATTCCAGAAGCTCCAGAAGTCCTTCAAGCCCCTATCCACTAGTCAAAGACACACTGACAGTCAAAAGGCTTCCTAAGGGCTCTATAATCCACTACATCCCTCCAAGAGGAAAGGGGGGAAGTATCCAGCATCATACCTCATAAATTAATCTGGAATCTGGTTTATTTGAATGAAAAACATGCAAACATTCAAGAAAAAGAAAAATTTAAAATACAAATCAGCAAAAAAAGTGCTCCAAAGGGGGAACATATTCTGGCATCAGACATGGCTTTTTCCAAATCAGATACTGTTGTTTTGGTGATTTGACCTAAAAGTTCCCCTGCCCTTTGCATTCCAGGAATCTGAAAAAAACCCCTGCTTGGCACCACATAAGCTGAAACATACTCTCAGTTGCTAAGAAGACCCTGTAACAAGGACTAGGTCAAAGCCCTGACCATTCAGTTTGCGTAGCTCTTGCAATACAAAGCAGGTAACTGAACAGGGAGTCCTGCACTCCATCACCAAGCTCTTTTAACTCACGTAAGGTTGACGCTTGTGAATGTGTGCCATCTTCTCCCAGGACTTATCCAAAGTCATATGCAGCATTATGGCATGGATATATGGGCAGAGCATGTTGCATTATGAGCACTTCTCATTTTTCCCTAGGAATCTGTTCTAAGCGTATACTTGGAAGCCATCCTAGTTTTGCTTGGGCTATGATGTACACTGGGCTGCAGCGGTGTCAGAGCAGGTCTAAAGGTCTTTGATTCTCTCTAAATCCACCTGGCAGAATTATGGTGAAGTGGAGAATCTGGAGCAGAGGGACCTGACAGTGAAGTGCATAACAGAGTATTATGATACAGATGAAATTCCCCAAGCCCTGTCTGGGCTCACTAGATTTACTGTAAGATCTGGGGATGAGTTATTTTGTGATGTTCAGTATGCAGGAACATGGTAAAGGTATTTCAAGGTATTATAGGACACAGATCACTAGAAGACAAAAATCATTAAAAGAAAATGCTCTTGCATTTTAAGAGCACCACCTACAAGCAGGACTACACACCAAGAACACTTTGTCAAGAGCTTCTCAGTTGTTCACCAACTGCTTGCAGGCTGTGCTAGTGACATCTCCAGAGCTATACCTTGAATTTAATGACCTGATGAATTAAAGCGATTGTGGTTGCTTGTAAATCAGTGATTTAATAAAGTAACATCCTAACTGAACCAGTATTTATTACCATATAACACCCTAGACTCTAAAGGGAAAATAAAAAATTAAGATGTTCTGTAGTTTCAAACATTTATAAGAGTGTTCCTGCCTGTAGCTTACATAGACTTAATTTCATGTTTACAGTAAATTCTTCCCTTGCCCCTGAAAACCCCAAAGCAACACTCAGTCAGATCTACCAAGTCTGGCTGGCCTAAGGGGAAAAAAAAAAGCTATAAATTACTCCTTATTCTTAACTGCAATATAAGCCCAGATTTATATGAAGCTTTACAGGCCTCAGCAAGCCTGGATAAATATGGCATGAAATTAGGTTTATAAGGAAAAAAAAAAACAAAAACAAAAAAAGAAACCCAAACCCACACACAAAACCCCTCACACACAACTACCATCCTGTAAGTAGAAGTCCTAGCCCATCAAGTTTTTGAAGCAAAGCTATTTTTCAATGACATGTTTTTAAGGGAAAAAAGCGTGGATCCTTCTTAAATGTATTCTCACCTAAAGTTCTTTCACTTCAATGACAGGAATGGATAAAACAATAACAAAAACAAGTGCAAAGGGTGGCTAGAATAATGTGCACAGGTTGCCACTTATGCATCCAAGTGCAAATTTTCCTTAGCTTTCTTTTTGATAAGTACAGGCCCTGTGACTTCTAAAAGTGTGTTCCACAGCCCCCTAACAAACAATTTGACAGGTTTTTTTAAGATCTGTCTTTTCATAACAAGAATGATTGACACACTTCAGATGTACAACCTGACCAGCTTCCAGACGCTTATTAGTCTTTCAGTGAAAGAGAAGCGCTGAACTATACCACAAAAGGTCATTTCCCTTTAAAAAAAGTCAGAAATCTGTCTTTGGCATTGAATCTTTTCCTCAAAGAACTTTATGGAAGATTTTGTTTGGTAAGTCTTTCCTTTGACACAGTTCAGTGTTCACTGAAATAATGTATGGAGAGGAACTGGGTTGGTGTTTTTTTTCTTTGTTTTTCAGAATGCAAGCAGTAAACATACCCATAAAGGCCAATGAGATTATTTAACATTTAAACAGTGTACGCAACTTTTATTTATCTGTCTAGGGTATCTGGATGCTACAGGATACCTGAGAAACAGAGCAAGTTCTGTGAACGGAGTTTTATATAAAGAAAAATATTCATATATGTTTACCTTTGTTGTGACCTAGTAAATACTTGATCAGCCCTGCCTGTCATCAGGAACCATCTCTTTTATTGTTCTCCCTCAAGTCTCAGCTGACATAGCTGATTTAAAATAACGCCGCGGTTTCTAACTGTGCTTATTTTGTGTTGCAACCTGTATGTTTCCTTCCCGATGTAGCTGACTGCTCCATTTTTGTCCATGATCTGAACAGGTCAAAAACACACTCACACTGCAGAGAGAGGGAGGTTGGGAATTTCTGAATGTCTTTAACACCTTTCCCAGCCATATAAGATTAAAAAAAAAAATAAATAAATATATAAAAAATTAAATAATTAAAAAAAACCAAGTGATCTTTTCCACTCAAGATGGGTACATATTTCTGGGGGTAATCCTCAATAATTCAACCGTAACTTATATTGCAGAACAATCTAGGCTCTTTATCCCCCAAAAACACCTGAAAGGAAAAACATCCAGAAGAAAAACTGGGTTCTGGTTTGCCCCAGTCAGCCACCAACTTTAGTACCTTTCACCTCTAAAATGTACTGACTGTACTTTACTCTCAGAGGCTCTATTGATTCACAGAAATCTGAGTCATACTTACAGGAAACATTTCTCTCCCCAGAAATTTACAATAGGAGCTGCAATTTTGTACAGATAACATCCTTCTTTTCTTCCCTGGCATCTATGCTAAATTTTTTTTTCCATCTTCGCGGTATGGATTTATCATATCCCAATATAAATGTGCATGCCTTAAATCAGCGCCTTTTCACTCCCATTTCCCAAACGGCCTCAATAAGCAGCCTTTTTTGCATTAGCGCTATTTCTTTCCTACACAAAGATAATAATATTGGCTTCTGCGTACTACTTCCTAACCACAGACATCAAAGCATTTTTTTCAAAGGAATAAGAATAGCTGTCCCCCTGGCTCTGCAGGTGGCGGAGGTATATAGTGTCAGAAGGCCACGAACAGAAGCACCTCAGAGTCAGAGTTTCCCCTTGAAACTGAAGAAAAAGCCCTTATGAGGTCTGCAGTCATATGTGTTATCTCTCCTCAGCAGAAGTTACCCATGGATGGGCAGCAGCATGAAATCCAAATTAAGACAAAAGAACCGTTTTACACATTGGGCTGCACTGCCCTGTTACTTCACCCGCTCCCTGCCTGCATTCCCGCAGCAGCCAAAGGGCTGCCACCCTTCTCAGCACACCTCTGGGTCAGGTAAGCAGCCCTGACCCAGTCTGGTGGGATACTGCTGCCAGCCCTGGCTGCCTTCCCACCACGCTCTTCCTCATCCCTTTGCAGCAAGATGCTCTGCTTAAGAAAAGGACTCTCAGCATTTTTCTTCTGCTTCATGAAAACCCCAGCTAATCAATCAGGCAACAGCTGAAGCTATCGGTCACACTGTTTGATTAATCGTGCCAATTACCGGGTACTCAGACTAAACAATTTCAAAAGCAACCCAATGTGGAAAATGGGCCTGCAGCTATGTAAGAATGGGTCAAATTGCTTGAAATCATAAATATATTCATAAAAGTCCCATTTCATTCACAAACAATTTACTTCCTAGGGGGTGAATTTCATTCAAAGAGAGAAAAGACAAAATTCAGCAAATATTATTGGCACAGTCAGGTATTAAAATCACTGAGGAAAGCAGGTTGGCAGGATTTAAAAGAATTTTACGTATTATATGGAAATAGAAAGAACATGTAGATTTACCAGGTAAAGCAACAATTTTTCATATGTAACTAAGGTCTTTAACATTTCAAGATCTCAGGGGTCAGAAAGAATGTTAACACAAAGGACAGTATCAAGCAAGATTAATTTTTTTTTCCATTTTTGCCTTCTTGCACATGATATCTGGGCTGGTACCAGAGTATTTGAAAAAAAATGTCCAAGAGCAGGAAATGAAATAAAAGCTTTTTCAAATACATAAGTGTTAGAACTTCTCTACAGAACGTCCCCTCCCTTTTCAGACCCAGTACACATCTAATTGCAAGGCCTTAATTAAAAATATTCTGCTTTCCTCTTTTTTTTTATCATCTCTCAAGAAACACATGCAGTCTATCCAGTTTACATAAATTAGCACATTAATATGTCAAATACATCAATTTGGAACTTAACACACACTCAGACTAATGGGAGTTGCATTATTGGCTTCAGCAGATATAGGATGCCTTATTTTTTGTAAAGTAATTTAAGAGAGATTTATATGATGAGTCAGCAAGCTGTTTCTTCTAACATGACTTTCAGCTCTAGGAATACTCCTTCGCTGTTCACATAGAAACAGCTGGGTATGAAAATACGATAAGACAGTGGTTTGCTGTCCCTACTTTGACATCTTCAAGGACCCTTTAAATGAGGAGAAAGCTATCAGACCAGAGCAAGTCAGTCTGGTAGCCATGCTGTCTGAGCGAATTAGGAAAAGCAAAGCCTTTAGCTGCTGCCTTCAACTGCAATCAGTACCAACACGTCTTTCTCCAACGGAGCAGCTGAAGCCTCAGATGTGAGGGGCACGGAGTCCCCTGAGCACATGTGCAATCTTCTCGCCCCTTGGGACAGTGGTGCCTGCCTGTATGGATGCTCGCTCTCCACTCAGCCCCACTAGGAGGGTGCCAGACAGCTTCACATACAGCACTGGCCATTGAGCAACACCAAGGGGATGACTCCACAGGAGACAGCATTGCCTGGGCTGTTAGTTGCTTCACCATGGCCAAAAACAATACATGTTTTCAATCAACATACCTTGCTAATACTGGAGGAGGGCAGAGGATGAGGGCTTATTACAGAGGCATTGACCAAGGTTAGATGAGGGCATTTGAGGGAGAAGCCAAGCGTCTGTCCTCTCCCCACGAAGCACACTCCTGTGGGTGTCCTTACCCAGTCTCAGTGGTAGCACACCAAAAGCTACGCCCACCCAGTGGCTCAAGGTCGGATAATATATATGAGGACACACATTGCCCAAGTCAAGTGCAGATATCAACCTAGTAACAAAGAATGAAACTAGAGGGTTTTATTCAATTATGGAGTTCCTATGTCCTAAGAAAATCATCTCATATTCTGAGTCTACTACAAGGTAGAAAGTATTTAGAAAGGAAAAATTTATTTATAAGGAAAAACTCCCACAGTTGCTGAACATAAACCAAAGTTTAAGCTGACAAACGCTAACTAACATACTGTCTCCTGCCCTGATCCATGTGGTCACTACAGGGCAGCATTGAAGTCTACTGAAGTAGTGTGGGGAAAGCTTGTGCTTCAGAAACATTTCAGAGTCTAGAGACTGTCAGTCTCCTTTGAGGGTGCAGGAAAAAAAAAATAAAAAAAACCTCCAGCACTGCTAGCACTCTGCAGAAGAGTCCCTGCCTTAGCTTAGCCAAGGTTATCAGATCCATGACAAATATGGGGTTCACTTTCTTATGCTTCCAGACAACCCACAAATCTCAAAGTGCCAAACAAACTAAATTGCTATGAAATTAGAGTCACACAAAGCTACATGGAACAATAAAACCCAGAGCAATCTTCATTTCCATGGCATTTTTGTCATAATTAAAAATATTCATAGAGCTTTACAAAGCATGAAATTACCTCGACATTTCCGTATCATATAGTAGAACCTTGGCACCAGCTTGGGGTAAAACTCTGGAGCCCCAGGAGGCTGCACATTAGACATCAAACAGGCGTCTGCAGAGCCGCTCAAGTACACGTTGAACGCCTTGTAAAACCGGAGGCGGCTATGAAATGGCTGGAGAGGTCCAATGATTTTTGGACAAGACAGCTTTGACATTTTCTGTCAGCTTAGGAAATCCGCACAAAGCAGGAGGTAGATCAATAGTGTAGAAAACATCAAAATGACATTATGGGGACTTTGACAGAGGTAATGTGTTTACAAGCATAATAGCTTCAGCTGCAATAATTAAATGTGGAGCTTGACGCAGGCTGTGCAAGGAAACAGCCCCTCTGAAGTAGGCCGCTAGCTGACATGACCCAAATACATGTGTGGGGCTAAAAACCACAGAAAACAAAGGCACCTTGGCACAGTAATTCTCAGAACCCAAGCGTAACCAGAAGCAACTAATAAAGGGTGATGCTCATGAGATCTGATATGCCTTACATCTTCTATTCAGAAAAGGAAGTGAAAATGTGAAATTCCCCATTTGAAATGTGAGAAGCTCCATGACTGCTTTCTGACAACGGCTTACTCCCTTAGAGCATCGCATTCCTGTAACAAAGATCTACTCAAGTCCACCGAACAGTTTATAGGAGAAAATACCATTTATTCAGTGTAAAAAGGCTTAAGAACTCGATCCATGGAATTCAAGAAGCCAGACTGGAAATAATTCATGTATGTGCCAGGAACACTTCGGCTTTAGGGTTCACTTCCATTTTCAAGCCATCCTTTCTTGAGCAGCCCAACATCCGCCTTCTCCAAGTCTCATTAGATATTTTCTCCCAGGAATTTCATTCAGGCGTGCTTCTAACTCGGGGAGCATGTTGACCTTGGACAGCTTGAAATTAAGAGCAGCGTGTGATTTCAGTAACACACATAGATGGTTATCAGAAAGGTAGAGATCATGCTGGGGTTCAGAATAACAAGACACAAATTTACATAAGCCATGTTGCAAATGTTTGACCATGAAAGCCCTTGTGAAAGAATGTATATTAGAAAAACTCTTCAGTTTCTGTCCCATCACAGAATGAAACAAGTAATGTTCTAGTATCAAGGTGGATTTGAAAGCATTGCCATCAGCGGAATTACATTTGAAGGAGATGAGAAATGAGATCCTGTTGTATATGGCAACACACTTTATTACAAAAATCAGACTGTGCCAGAAAAAAAACATCTTGAGGTCAACTGAAATTTCTGTGGAAAAGAAGATGAAACTAAAGACAGACAATACCCAGATAAAACCACGGATTTTCAGGATAATTTTCAGTGCATTCTAAGACTCAGAGACTTATCTGCAAGACTTCTCTCTCTCATCCTCATGGCATTGATCCATCCAACCTGAATGAAGGTATCTCGCCATTTTAAGGTATAATATTGAGTCAAGTAGCATGACAGGAATCAGAAAGGAGAAGCTCGTTACTGTGCTGGTAAGTTCATTGTTGCAATGGTAGGAAACAAGCACCTCACTGAGTGAGACAAAGGCTCAACTGAGCCTATTGAAAATGCCCATTTTCTTCCAAGAGTCTCACAAGCAGAGTTGATATCAAAGAAACCAGAGACAGTTGTGGTTTTGTCACTAGAATGGAAACACTAATGTCAGAAAAAAATTTGAAGGAAGGAGACGAAATAATAATAGAAGTGGAAGTGAATTGAAAATCTACTGCTAAGATCATTATCCACTCAGCATACACACACGTGGACATTGAAGTTGATGCTTACTATCAGAAAGTCCTCAGCCAAAAAATGTGGTCAAGCAGGAGTCTGGCAGACAGCCCGAGGAGTGAGGAAAAACTTTGACTGGTAGCAGCACATTCAAGCCCTGCAGATTTCAAACAAGGGACAGGCGTTGCAATAGCCTGACAGGGCACTGAGCGTAGAGCAGAAGCATAGCAGTTTGAGATCTTGAGAGCAATCACCATCAGCTAATGAAGTACTTGCTTTTGCCGCTCCTGCCCGTATACAGCGCTGTAGGAATCCAACCCACATGTCCTAGAAAACCCTCTTTTGCCAGACTGTCTGCTTTTCATTAACACTGCCTCTCTTTTGTGGGTGCCAGTGCATTACCTGGGCACAGCTGTACAAGTATTGTTGGTTTTTTAATGGATTTCGTGCTTCCTATCCATTTGCACACCTGTTTTAGCCTTATTTTTATTCCCTATTCTTTAGGTAAACTGACCTACTTAAGCACTTCATTCTGCAGCTCCACTGAGTGCCACTTATTAGTGTCTGTTAATGTCAAAACATCCTGCAATTTTTTATTTTTCTGGCACTTCCTCTGCACTTGTGAGGCAAAATAAAATCATCAACTGAGAACAGCATCAGTAACCATCTATTCTTAGTGTTTTACATGCAAGTCTCTAAACTATTATGGCACTCATTTTTAGTACGAGCTCTCCAACAACCCTGAAGTGTTTGAATGTTAGCATCACTGCAATCAAATTATTTTAATTTTCAGTGAAAATGCATAAAATTAAAGCACTATCAGATTACACTTTGTTTTCATACACTTTAACCTATGCCAAACAATATTTTGACTTTCATTTGAGTATGGCAAAGAGCTCCACAATATTAATTAATTAAGCCTTAAAAATCTCTCTCCATAACAGGAAAATATTACTATCGCCATTAAACAGATAGGTAAGCTGGAGTCAAACTGTGTTTAATGACTTGCCTGACTCAATGACAAATCCAGGAAGAGAGCCAAGAAGCTCACTTTCCCAATTCCTTCTGCTTTATCACTGAAAAACATTCTCTGACTCTGGGTAAGCGTTGCTCTGGGTAAGTGTGCATGAACTGCCTCAATGTATGGTGTCGAGTAGGCACATAAGCAAAATTCACTACATTTCCCTTTTGGTCATACATAAGCAAAGACTCCATCAAGGCATGTTCTAATTAATATAGGGAGATGGTCAATATAATACGTTGACATCAAAGCTCACATTTGCTGATAGTGTATACCATCTCATTAAATGGAAAGAATTAATTATAACCGTTTATCAATGTCAAATTCTGAATTGGAGGCTCCCAAAGCAACAAATGCATCATTGCACCTTGTTTGATCTAATTTTCCTTTGCTGACAAAGTCAAATATGAATGTGCCAACGTTTATGAACTATAAAGCTTTTTCCAAATCCATGCATTATTGTCTGACTGTATTTTGCTAAAGTAAAAATCAATACAAGTGCGGCACATTAAATTAAGACTAGCTATAAGCAATACAGCGCGTCTAGTATCAGTGATAGCATTCTGAATAAATTAGTGTCTTGCAGCAGAATTAATTAAATTGGTATCAGAGATAACTCTATTGCTTAATATTCTACAATGAGTAAGGAAAACCCTTCAATAAATTTAAGATCCCCTCAGGAACAGGATTGTCATTGGAAACTAATAATTGCTAAAGTATGTCTGTGCAAACTTGGTAAGACTTGAAAAAGAGTATCACTGAATTGGTGGGGCACGTCTATTAATTCCTGTTGCTCAGGTTAGGCTACGGGTTGGGAGGGACATTCAGAGGCATGCCTCTGAAATTAGAGGGATGGGGCAAGGACGTACACTAGGCTGCTTGACACAGATGAACAAAACCACATCAGTGTATGGATGCGCAACCCAGTCACCACATGCTACAAAAATTGATACTGACAGTATACGCATTCACACAGATAGTATACGTATTCACAATGATGCTATAACATCCCCCTGGACTTTGTTTGCGGGTGAAAATAAAGCTAAGCATTGAGCAGTATCTTCTACACCACTGAAAAAAATTTGGAAGTCCTCTAATCCCTTATTCCCCTATTTATTAGGGTAAGGTAGTGGAGGAATATGGCTGGAAAAAAGCTTCAGTTCGGTTCTCCTGAAGTCTGTTTTTATGTTTCTTATAGACAGCAGCTTCACAGCAGCCCTTGCTAACGCCACACCTTTTGCCCTTTTCTTTTTATGCCTGTGTTTCTCTGCATCAGTTCTGCGGGGGACAGAATACATAAGCGACTACTGCTGTACGCATAGGCATGTTCAGTACCATCACACTTTATTAATCTCTCTTCAGGGCTCAATTTCATACCTGACAAACTGCGTAGCTATCCCAGGGTCCTGAGCAGTACGTATTGAGTACCTTCGCCTGATGGAGAGTCAGGCCAGGGCAGGCACTCGCAGAGCCTGAGAGCTCCACCTCAAGATTAGACAAAAGAGGAACGAAAAGGCACCAGATCCAGGAAAAAGGAAAGGCTACCTTTGATTTTATACATCCACAACCGTACACGATTACATGGGGCAGCAGTGTATACTACTCAGTAACATTTTTTTTAGAAATATCACATTTCCATAAACCCCAAATTCCAGGTCCTGTATACTCACAAATCAAGGTGCTGATATACAGCTGACATTCAACTACAGGGCATAATGTCAAAACATAACCCTAGGGATGACCCCAAATACAATACATTAGGTGTTTTTTGTTTTTTGTTTTTTTTTTTTAACCTTAACATTTAAATATTCAGTAATTCTGTAAGGGAATCTGGATGATGAAGTAGTTTAGAAATAGCTGCCTAAGCTACAGACTCCGAATAAGCTTGAAGCTAGCTGAATCCAGGAGTTTGGCTGTGACCTCTCTCTGGTCTTTGTCAAATATGGCAAATTTGAGAAATGTTGTTGACACGTATTCCTTCACGGGTGTTTATCCAAGGAAAGCTTCAAACAGGCACAAGTGCCCAGTGCATCGAGAGGTTAAGGCACTATCTACGTGAATGTAGATTGCTTTACTTGTTAAACATAGACAGTGAAGTTGGATGATGCTACAACAGCTTTATCCCAATTCAGTATCTTAATACGTTATTTTTACATTACAGAATATCTGGATGTAAATGTGAAATGAACAGCTAAGTATGCAATTCTGCCCATTGTTTGGCTTCAAAAATCACAGTTCTCATTTTCCCCGACATAAACATATTGAGTTGGGCACAAGGGGAAAAAAAAAAAGGGGGGGTGGGGGGAGGATCCTCTAAATCCTGAAAATCGGGAAGAGAACATGAAGAGTTCAGAGAACCGCATTGCTGGTTTCTCCCATCCCATTTAAAAAGATGACGTGACTTTTAAAAAATATAATTAAATCCCTCGACCTTATCCCCACCCCCAATTACCGCAATTCTCTGCCCCAA
>VWZZ01001444.1:167667-203290 GCA_013399095.1 Psophia crepitans | reverse complement strand
GATCTCCGTATGCCGCACTAACACCACCGAGCGCGGTTACTGCGGAGTTTGAAAATGAAGCATTACACAAGCGTGTGCAACATCACACAAACATGGCACAGTTGGAACTTACTAAATACCATCTTTAAGCAAGTACAAGTCCCAGAGATGAAATGGCCGCTTTGCACTGCTGACTGAGGGCAAGCGAGGCAGACTTTTAACATTACTGTTCAGGTGACTTTTCCCGTCGCATACCCACAAGTAAGGCAGGCAAACCGAGTTCACCACTCCTCACTGTGGGCAGGAGAGAGCTATCACGCGTCTCACTGCGGAATATCAGGCCCATCTATTTACCTTTTACTTTTTCAGTTATTTACCCCATGCCCGCCAGTTTTTAGTAAGCTCTGATGGAGGGTTCAGGTGGAGCAGGCCCTCGCGCGAGGCAGCAACGTACCGAGCCCCTCCAGCCCCTTCACCCCTGAGGCTGGGACTCTCCGTACCAGCCACCAAGGGCAAGCCTTGGTCAAGGAAAGTTTATCCACACGGCTATTCTCAACAAGAACGTCAAAGAGAGAGAGAATATTTTTTCAGTTTTACTGAAACACCGACGAAGAAGATTTTGGGGGACATTTTAAATTTCTTAGAGAGAAAAAGCCAAAATGCACAACAAAGCCACAGGCAAGTGAACAGTTTGTAGGCTGTGAAAACCTCAGTTTCCAAAGCACCCATGAGTTNTAGCTTAATATGAATCTTAACAAACAATAACCTTTACATTGAGCTTAATATAATTCTTAATAAATAACAACCTTTACATTGAGCTTAATATAAATCTTAATAAACAATAATATAGTTCACGGTTTTCTCACAGGTTGGTTTTGTTGTGTTGTGGGTTTTTTTTTCTCTAATTCCTTTGAAGTTCAGACAATAGGGCTGACTCAAATGAAGTTGGTTCTGATTTAAATCTGAGGTCATGGTCAGGCTCAATTGAAGAGAACCACTGATTAACTATTTCTCATCACAGTAGAATGCTTTATAAGGATACACAGAAAAAGAAGAAAAATAAAATCACTATTCAGCTTTTTTTTTAGAAGCACTAAATCACATTTTAAAATACCCCCCTTTCCTTTGGTAATAGGTAAAACGGTTGATTTTTCTTTTCATGTAAGAAAATTGAGCCCCTTATCTCCATGAATGCCACCAAAGGTAAAAAATGTCATTTCCCACAACAAACACAGTACAACTTTACATCTGTGAAGAATATAAACATATTCCACCTTGAGGAAAATCCCAGAATATTCATACATTTATCTAAGATTGCAAAGGCATCATTTATTCAGAGAAATGTTTTGTCCATTTTCTGGGAGTAAGAAAAAGTATTTTACTCTCCGAGGTACTAGAGAAACCATGTTCCTCTTCTCCACAGAGATGTAAAGTCTAGCCCCCACATATGGCCTGCAGGCAGCAGAATTTGTGCTGTTTGACATGACAGGTACCAAAGTAAACAGAAAAAGCTGCAGCAGTGTGACAATAATTTCATGTTCAGAAGTTGAAAATAGGAGAACTAAAGTCACTATAGAGCCTTTGAAAATACCTCACTATTATAAAGATGAGTAAAGAAAGGCATACTTGCATATTACTTAGTTGTTTTTGTTATGTATTTGTCATCGTCAAAATAAAGTACATAGAACTGGCCATTCTTTTTATTAAAAAAAAAGGGGGGGGGTATTAGTCTAAACATAAATTACCCATAAAGATGTTTTCATTTTTTTTACATTGGAATTTAAAAATATATTTTTTTCCTGTGCAGGCAGAGAAATTTTCTCTGGGAAACAGTTGACATTTTTAACCTAGCCCAGTATTTGACCTGCTTAAATCTAAGCTTATAAGAAAAGAAATCAAGTCTCACACTCAGAGACAAACATGTGTTGCAGCCATAGTAGGACTGAGCTATTGAGTCTGTTAATTAACAAATTCTTACTGTTTTAAAAAAGTACTAAGCGTGAAAAGAAATAAGCTTGGTCCATTCTTAGCTACTTGTGATATTTCAAATGTCATTTCAGTCCTCATTCTGCAAGATATATCACCCAGGATAAGCACCATGAAAAACCCAAACAATATCCCCAATGCTTCCTGGATTGGGGCACTTGGTCACATGGAAGTTACAGAACGTTTATAAATCTAGATACCCCCTAAGCCATGGATTTCCTTCTTAATAGCAGATTTAACCCAGTGGTTACTATGCATTTCTCTACAGTAAACAAAGCAGCATCTCACTAACCTGCATCAGACTCGTTGGGATGAGCCCATGCGATGGAGCAAGGCCATCTCATCTTGCAACGCAAACCCTGTGGGACCCTGGAGAGGCAGCAGTACCTATGGGTGGGTGCTTGCCCCCTTGTTCTCCCCCCTCTCAGAGCAGAGGGAGGTGGCAGGAGGGAGCTTGTCTCTGCTCCCTGCAATAAACCCATCAGCACACCTACTCAAAGCGACATTGCTCACTGCTGTTGGCCCAATCTCAGGAAAGCAAAGGAGAAAACAGGCCAGGTCTCCAAATGCCGTTAAGCTCCACAGGGTGGAGCAGGTGAAGCATCAGCTACTGCTGACCCACCCTCCTGCTCAGCTGCTCTGGCTCTTACAGTGGAGGAGAAATCTCTCTCCCACCACATCCAAGGGTCTGCAAAATCAACTGCAATTATTACAGGTGATAGGGAGCCGATTGATCACCTGCGGTGCCGGGGCAAAACAGAAATGCTGCCCTGTCAGGCTGTGTAGGTAAAGGCCACCCACAGAGAAGCAGCATTAAATCAGTGTTCACAGCTTTAGCTTCAGTGATTCCTGATTTCAGCCTACATCAGCACTTGGTCTTTATATTATTGTAATGTAACGCCTTCTGTGGGATAGAGGGAAAAAAACCTCTATGGCTGTGGATAGGGACCTCATGAGACTTCAAGCAATGGGGATGACGAGATCCTCTTTCAGCCCTTCCCGGCAGACAGCAATGCTTTTCCACGCTTCAAAAACATAGATGCAGTCAAACATTAAGCAGCTTAGGGGAAATGCACAGAAAATTAAACAATCTGGTGCCTGTAAACAACAGTAAATGCAGGAAGCCTGAGGCAGGTTGCTTTTGCAAATCTGACAGTGGAAGTTTACAGTGCGGCACAGTTGACACAGGGGCTGCCACTACCACCCAGGCCAGCAGCTTCCCCCAGCAGCAGAGGCGCTTACTGTTTATTTCTTCTTCCACCATCACCTTTTTTAGACCATCTGCAGCCCCTTCCACTTCACTGTAACTTTAGATACTTTGGGTGGGGGCTGCCTTTGTGCTGTGTGTTTTGGGGACGAGGCTTTTTCAGGGCACGTGGCAGCCTACAATGCAGTTAGGACCACATGGCTTAACCCAGCCAGGTGCCTAAAGGAGGCTGCTCCCAGGAGTGACCTTCAAAGGCAGCAGCATACACAGGTTCGACAGCTGTTCCTCGCTCCCAACCACCACAAAGAACTGTGTGTCTTAACACTCACTCAGACCCACTTCTATGGAACACCAGCACTCAGAAATCCCCACCAGGTCCAGCAAGAAAAAAGTCTCGCTGGGAACTGGCGTCTCAATGCAGTTGTCATCAAGATAACAAATAAAAGTGATGTGCAGAAGGACTGTGTTACCGAAGTGTCCAATTAAATCTCTGCTCAGGAATTTTCAACTGCCTTCAAGTAAGCCATCTGCAAGCATGCCGATAATAATTCTGCAGCTTGGTCAGTAGAAAAATTGTGACCATGGAAAGGATCCTGAGCAGGTGCTCCTGAGAAAGTGAGAAAACATGCATTGAACACAACTGACTTAGTCATGCACTGGCAGGTACCCATATCTTCCTTCCTTTCATGTTTTTCAAACTTCTTTTGGATGGGACATAAAACTAAATTCCTAATCACTCACATGGTTACTAGGGATCCCACAGCTCTTTCTGTAAGATTAGAGGTGCAAAATACACCATCATAGCCGAATTCTAGTCTGTACAATTACAATCTAACTCTTCAAAAGCTGTTTCCTGTACCAGTTGCACGAGATACTTCTTTACTTCCCCTCCTGTAATGGATTAGCAACTGCTGAGAGTGACCCGCTCCAATATTTTTAATTGTAATTAGCAGATTGTGGAAGTGGAAGGGAGGCTTTAAAGAGATATGATGCAAAATGTGACTTAAAAGGAGAGATTTCGATCTTTTCACTGAATCCAGTCAGTGAACAGCTGGAATGAGGGGGATGCACTTGTTCTGAATGAGGTGATTATTATTTCTGTTCAGCATCTAACACCGCTTCTGGGGAGTAATACGGCTTTCCGCCCCCCAAACAAATAGGTTGATGAGAAACAGATTTGAGGAGAATAAATCAGAGATTCCTCTTTTTTGGTAATGCCACGCACACCTCTGACAAATGGAGAGCTGAAATAAGGGCTTACACAGATGGGAGGTAGGATCCAGCTCCAGAGGGGCTCTTGCAATCCCATGGAAATTTCTGATGCTTGGCACAAAGCCGTAAATAACAGGACAGCCAACCTGCACAGTCCAAGCCAAAAGGTCACTCCTGTTTATTCACTATACATACTGTCTGCTTCCAGTTTGGAAGCTTAAAGCTCAGGTAACAAAGTTATAACGAAATACCTTTATATGCTGTTTTCTGTACATGAAAAACAAACAATTCCTTAAATATGGATGTTATAATATCTGCTGTTACTGAGTATTTCTTCAGCTCATGTGTGACAAGAGAAGTTCATGTACTGGAGCCCAGCTACCCATGCTGGTGGTAGTGCTGGGAGAGCAGGACCAGGCACCCAGACACGGTGGGTGTAGGGGCTGTCCCCACGGTGCCCGAGCAGGGTCCAGCTCTGCCCTGGAGCGGGTCCCAGTTCCAGCAAGGCAGATGCTCCTCCTGATGGCAGCAGGATGCTTCTCTGGAAAAACACATGGCGCACAAGCACAGGCTGAGTGTTAGGCTGTCAGAACAGCAGGCAAAGCATGAAATACTTTTACCACACACAAACTCTTTATGTGTTCCTCTTTTAAGCTGGAACATACAGTTCTGCTGCTTCTGTGTACACATAAAAGGAGACAGCGAGAAGTGAAGTGACTGGAAAGGTCACAGTAGATTCAGTTAAAATATTTTGCCCAATGTACACGTTTTTATCAGCTAATGCGGTTCATAAATTTCCAGTAAATTCATGCAGTTATTTTCCTGAAGAAAGAAAAATCTCAAATGATTGAAAATTTTTTACTATTTCAATTTTCTTTCCATTTGTCATCTTAAATTTATGTTTTGTTTGGAAGCAAGCCTAAACCTGAAGATTCATGCCATCCAACAAAGATTACTAGCAAGTAGAAATATTTTGATCCCTCTCCTTCTGCCTTTTGGGGATTTTTGTCTTACAGAACTGACAATTTTATTTGCTTATTGCTCTAGGTCTCACAAGCAGTTAGTTACAGAAATTTTAAAAAAAATAAAAAATAAAAAGAACTTGGCTGTCCTGAATCTCCTTCATACAAAGACCTTTGAAAAATACAGCTCCTGCTGCTAGACAGAACTCTGCCTGGCACTCCTAACACAACTATTTCCCTGACAGCATTAGGATTTAACCTCATATTCTCAATAAAACTTTAAAGGGGATGGGAAAAAATAAAGCCTTCTTTTAAAATACATGGCACAGCCTTCCCATCTGATGCTCTACAACAGCACATTCTCAGAACAAAAATCCAAAGTCTTCTAATGTTTCAGAGTGTAACATCACTTATTTATTGGTACCCAATATGTATTTCACACAAAGACTGTAACAGCTGACCTCCACATTATTCTGAAATCAGCAGTTTTCTGTTCTCAGTATTTCATTTTCAAAACTAGTGAGTGCTATTGTTACTAGAAAATCCAATTGGTGCAGTGTCACCCTTCAGAAAATGTATCACAGATCTGGTTCGCTTTATGAATCTGTCCCCGTGAGTATCTGCAGGACCACAGCCAAAGACTCTTCTGGGGCAGGTTTAGTGGTCTGAGCACCACACTTCGCGGAAGATGGCTGGGCTGCATTCAGAGCCACGTTGGAAATCCATACGGCCAGCTTGCATATCTTTTATCCAGCTCACCAGGTAGATATGCCTGGGGTTAGTGAGTCCTTTTGGGTGGTAAGGCTGTGAGGTGCAGGTGTTCATCCACAGAAATAAAGTTGTGAGTCTGTATTGATCGATCTCTCTGCAATAAATAAGCCAGAACATGGAACTTCAATTACATGGCACAAACTCTCTCACTGAACGGGTAACAGTCAATTTGCTGACAAAACTGTGTTTGTGCAAAGCACTTCTGTGCATAACGCAAATGCGATTTAGCCTCACTTCATTTGCTGTAACTTTGGATTTCAAAGAAGTTCTTTATTAAAATGGAAGACATTGCGGACAAAACTCTATTACACGAAGAATTCCTGCTGGGGAAATTCTCCAAATATAATGGATTTCTCTGAAGCATTTTGAAACATCAGGGAGATCCTGGAAAGGTTTTATAATTCTGTTTTGATTCCACTGTTTCCTATAAACAATAAATTTCCTGTATACTTGACACTTGTCACTAAAGAATCCCCATTCTTCCTGAGTTTGCGTTACAATTAATCCTCTTTTAAGCAAATCACTGCAGGCCAGATGTCCTCAGCAAAGCTTAAAAACATTAAAATGCATCCTATCCTTCCTTCCCTTTTATGATCTGCATTCATTCTGACAAGACTGGGGATTTATGGCCAACAGAGGTTTACATATCACAATTCACAGGACGCAGTAGAAGTAAAACTCTAAAGCAGAGGCTGAAGCAACAGCATGGCTCCATTTGCTTCTCCTCGGCCTATGGTGGTGTAACTAGGCTTTGCATCTTTTTAGCGAGTGTGAGCACAACCACGGCCTTCCAGGGAAGAGAGAGAGGGAAATGAACAGACTTAAGGAATTTCAGGAGCACAATTCTAAAAAAGACCCTGAAGTCTAATAAGAACATACCAATGTACACCTGCAAATGACACAGACAACATCAATCGGATGTCTTTCTCTGAAATTAGGCAAGAAATATTTCAAGTCCCACAGAGAATCTCAAGACACAAATATCATGACTGTGAAACAAAGCAGAGAGCATAGAAAGAAGATGATTAAGTAATTCTGAGCACCTCAAATAGTTTAGAAAGAGGTTTTTTGGTTCATTCTTATTTTGCCCCACAATTTTGCATTCCAGAATGAATACATGAAGTAAGTTTTTCAGAGCACATTGCAACAGGTAGTTTAAGCAGCAGTAATTTCAGTTAGCATAACCTACAAGCTCTATATTCTATGGGCAACGATATTCAATGTTGTTGATGTTCAAAAAACACCTTCAAGCTTCTGAAAGTGGAGAAACCCAGTACTACATTTCGATTAAAACATAGTGTTGGAAGTCTAAAACATAGTGTTGGAAGTCTAATTCATCTGTCCTTGCACAGCAGACCCACCTTTCCCATCCCATCTGCACCTGAAAGAACAAAAAAAAAAAGTTCACTCTTACTTAGTATTTCTCAAATCTGTACTGTACATTCCAAAACATTTATCCATATCCTTCAAAAATATTTTTTCACAGTTGGAAGAGGGTCAGAAAATAATCTTTTAAAAAGCCTACAAGAGAAGAATTCCTCCTGCTCAGTTTTCAAAGTGTTAAAAATAAGATTTTGTAGGTTGGTTCTCGATCACATTGTCAGCTGTATGTAACCTTTACCTGCCAGAAATCATTTGCAGTACCCAGTAGGAATAGCTTACCTGTCCTATGGTCATACTTATATAATCCTCAGTACGTCCCCATGCACATTATGTTATTAAGAAGATTATTTTACATAGCAGCTTCGTAATACTTTATAATTCACAACACAGCGCTATGAGAGCTAATATAGCCTAACAATAAAAATAGCAATAATTTGCACATACATTTTGCTATTTCATCCATAAATTATTACAGACTTTATGGTCATCTGCTAAGCAGGGGATAACAGTGAGTATCTGGGCGTGGATCAAATTATATTGCCTTATATTCTTTGTTATCTCACCATCAGGTCAAGAAGAAATGAAAGTCACTTCAAATGAAGATGAGAGGGCAGATAAAGGAAAGGAAGAATTATGTGGCATCCCACCTATAAAGTATGTTTTTCTCTGTGAGAAGCACACCTGGTGCCCCCCATAGCAGGGGGAGCTAATGCTGGTGTAAGAAGTGCAGCGTCCACCCTTTGAATTCTGGTACCCTGTAATCCAGCAGGTCACAGGCACAACTGGCCCAGAAAGGGAGCCAGCAGCTGGACAAGTCAGCTGAGGGTGGTTACAGAGGTAGCTGGAAACATGAGAACAACCCTTCTTCCACCCCTCCGTGGACTGCACAGCAGATACCTTATTGCCCACAGGGCAGAACACGACAAATTTCTACTTTAATTTTTCACAGAAGAGCAATATGTACATAATATTGCAAGATCTTTCCAGGGTTGTTTTCATAGTGTTCACTGACAGAGATGACACAGGCCACCTTTCCACCTCACCTTTTCTCACACCAGCAGCTCTCCTGCTGCAGCTGACCACTCGTCACTCTGCATCCAGGCAACACACTCCGTAAGCTTTCCATCTGCTTCCTTTGTTCTTTCCAGAAGAAAAACCTGGTCAATAAAACACTTGCCAAGCCATACAGATTTTTATGCCAGATTCCAGACCTTCAGCTGAAAAAAGCCAGCACGGATCCAGTGAAATCAACACGTTACACGTATATATTAATTTCTCCACATGCCCCATGGAGGGAAGGCAGCATCCTGAAACGTAGCAAGATACTATACACTGCATCTTCTACAGTGACCCTCTCGGGTGACCCCAGTCAGCCGGGGTGCACCTGCATAAACGCAACACGAGCTAATTCAGGGCTGCCCACTTCTTGAATTTGGAATGTTTAAATGCATCACCATCCTCCGACTTTGGCTTCTTTGTAGGCACGAACACATACATAACAGGTCTCATATATTTATATAGAAATATATATATAGTGTTTGTATACTTGTGTTTGCTTCTGTTTTATAATTATTTTATTTCACTTTTCACTCTGGTATTCCATTCATAAGAATGAAGGCGTAGAAATAACATACGTACTACATCAGAATGTCTGATTAGTGAATGAAACAAGAAACAGAAATATATATTTAAAATCTACATTTAAACACAATAACGTTGAATAAACAGACATACCACCTAAATTCACCCTTTGCTGAAACCCGTGTTGCCCCTGAATGTAATCCTTACCTCCGGTCAGTGACTGCACTCAGCCGGAGACCTGTGAGTAACTGCCAGTCCCCTCTGGCGTAGCCAAAATTCCCCGCAGGTATGACCTGGGGAAGCCAGCAGAGCTGCCGAGAACGTGACACTGAACGAGAGAGTGACGTGTGACTCCGAATGCTCCGTTAAAACCACACGGAGAAATTCAGCCGGATCACCGACACCGTTACCCGACCTAAGGAAGGAGCCGAAGATTAACCATTCCCCTCTCTCAAACCTGAAGCTGGTATTTTCCGACAGAAGAGCGGTCTCACCGCACCACCAGTGCCCCAGAGCAGCACCGCGCGCTGCGTTTGATGACGAGAGATAGGCGTTTGTGAGGGGCAATGCCCCGCCTGAGGGCCCGCCGTGCCCCGCCGCACGCGCCCCCTCACAGCCCCGGCCTGCCCGCGGCACGCCGCGCAGCGCTGCTGCCGCCCCCCGCTCCTCCCCGGCGCCGCCCGCAGGTGGCAATGTTGGACCGGTTTTGGGGGATTTCGGGACACGGCGTGGCCTGGAGCCCTAACACGGTTCTCGCTGCTCGTATTTTCCATTTCTTCGAGCGCTTCTTGTTTATTTTTACCCCACACTGGGCACGCACCGTAAGACACGTCTCCGTGTTGAATTCACTGCCGGTTTGCTAATATTTGTGCTCTTCCTACCTCATTCTCGCTCATTTAGGGGCTTTTCTGAACGTGTTCTCTGGAAGCTAAAGTTTTGGGAGTATGGAAGAATTAGGTTTCATTGTATTCTCTGCTGGATGCCTTCTGCCGCCTATAGTTGGCCGACCTTGGCAGGCTCAAGGGAGTTGTAAATTACCACTCGAGGTTCAATATGTTTAATACTCCTTCAGGAGAAGGATTTATTCCAGAAGATTCAAGATTTTAAGTACTGCTACAAGGAAGAGACGGCATTCATAATTTCTCTTCCTTCTTCGCTCTTCAAAGATCCGCAGCTGATGGATACAAAGTCCCCCTAGACCTCATTATCCACCCACATTGTAGCGTTTATCACTGTTGAACTGCATATGGGTTTTGCCTTCTATATAATCATGCCAATCAAAGGTACAGATCCCCAGCCAGGGAGCCCAGAGTCTCTTGTCGCCACAGGCTGGAGCAGAGGAAGTCCTAAGGTCTGGATAGCCAAGGTACTCCTCCTGTTTCCCCCTCCAAACCACAAAAATTGTGTAAATCAGTAGTGCGGCTGCCCTTCTGTGTGGCTCGATACCCTGGTGTGGCAGGGGTGGGTGCTGTGGTGGCACTCGCGCTGGACAGCGTGCGTATGTGGCTCTAAGGGCTGGGAAGGCGTGCCCATGGCTGTGACACGGTCGCTGAAGGACATGTAAGGAGGATGGAAAGGCAGCACTTCTGCCTTAAAACGTCTCTAGGTGGGACTCTGAGGACAGTCGCAAGGGATTTTTGCAACGTATTGTAATGAGGAGTATAGAGCTGGGAGGTGGAAAGGAGCTTCTGCTCAGCTGTAACACCTCCTCTGGAAGCCAGGAACATCACACACCTCTTGGGACCCCAGGTTTCTTACTCGGCTAGATGAGAGAAGGAAGTTTCCACTTTCTTCAGTGGAAGCACTGGAGAGAAACCAGCACTCACAGCTTGTGATTAACTACCACAGGGAGCAAAAGGTTATTTTAAAATCTCTTAAACCCTTTTGAAATTCTCTTAAACATAATATTACATGTGCAGAGAAGAACATCAGCTTACAAATACTGCTCAGTCAACATGCATAGGTTGTGGGACTGGTAATACAGTGCATCTTCTGCATTTCGGTTACTTTGAATTGATTTCAAACTGTCTGAAAGACACTATTTCTTGATAGTCTCCCAGGGGCTTACCAGTGTACTCCTGTAAGGTCCATACCCAGTTCCAAACAGGGGGAAAAAAAAGTCGCAGTTATATTTCCATCAAAGATTTCAACGCTTTTAAAGAACAGAAGTAAGCCCCAGAAGGTGCCAGCAGTTGGGAGGAGAATAATTAATCACTTAAAAATTTAAGTATCAAATTTAAGAACCTTGTTACAGTAGGATCCTTCTGTTGTCAATGGAGATAACTAGAGTTTTTGGAGGAAATTCAGATGTTAAATTTTCTGCAAGGACTATATCAGAGCTGAACAATGACTGCTTCTAATTCAGGCATCTGAGGCAGCAGGAATTCCCGCTTCCTCAATTCTTGATACCCTGTTTCCATAGAAAAGCAATCACATAGCTTCTGTGTTGGTTTGTGGTTTTGTTTTTTGTTTTGTTTTGTTTTTGTTTGCTTGCTGGGGTTTGTTTTGTTTTTTTTTACATGAATTTGCATAGTCTTGGGAAAAGCAGTACAGAAACACTAATAACTAGACTAGTAACTGCAGACTATGCTTCTTCTAAATGCACCACAGATCACAGGTCAGAAAAAAAATATTGTCATATAGCTTATGAGATGGAAATTATACACTGTGAATATTGCTATCCCAGAGGAGAATGTGCCAACATTTGAACTTTTGTTTCACACACTCTGTGATCAGGAAAAAAACTTAACAGTAATCCCACCCTCAGAAATCCTCTGGAGAACTTGCTGCTGAGAAACTCCATCCTGAAGGCTGCCAGAAGCTCTAATCAGCTAATATATCAAAGCTCTAGTGCAGCCTGTCTATTCCCCCGATCTCAGCAAGAGATAAAAATAATTCTCATGGGTCAAACTACAAATCTAAGAATAAGCAAGAAAATATGCATTACTACACTCTGCAAGACTGTGAATGGATGATGGTGATCAAGACAATGCTTTGATGCTGCATCCAATACATTCTTACATATATTTCAGATTCTGTGTTTCTTGAATTTAGCGTCGGCACAGTAAGCCAGAGGTGAATGGAGACATGTTGCTTACTTCCACACTTCATGCCAGGCAGACATGCTCACATTTTTTGCCTTTGTTGGGATTCAAACAGGGTAAAAGGCCACTGTAACAAAGCAGTTAATTTGTCCTAGGCTGAAATGGTAAGCTAGATTTTGAAAGTCAGGAGACATTTCTTCCTCTTTCCATTACAAGCTTTTAAAAGGTCACACGGTACCAGTCAAGGAGTCACTATCAGCATCAGGCTTAAGGAGTGCATGTGACTGTGGCTGTACAACTCCTTCTCACTGGTTTTACACAGTTTCTCAGATGTGGAGATGGATTATACCCCTAATTACACTTTCATCTTCATCACTCCATCTGAATTAACTTTCTGAAAATATCAAATTTGTTCAGCTAACAGCGGAAAGAAACAAACCAGGATTCCGTGGAATAAAATATTTCTTTTTAGTGTCTTGTGCAGAATGAATAGTAATTTCAAACCTAAGCACCCAAGAGGCAACTGGTTTTCCACTTATTGCAGAGTATATGATTAATCCCAGTTTGCCTGAAGCAATCAGAGTACTGGGAGGCAGCCACTTCTGGAGCATTTGTACCCAGGTGCTTGCTAGAGGATCCTCTCCCATCCTGAGCAAGTAACAGGTAAAAGTCGTAGGATGATCTGTATGAATCCTTCAGTCTTCATAGGCACTATAAAACCCCACAGATTTTCAGATAATTCTTTAGGAATGCTGCTAGTGATACGGAGTCTAATGTTTTTTACTGTTTTATTATATTATTGCTTTTATCAGCTGTAGAATTTCCCTGCTGCAGGTGTTTTCATCAAGAAAGCAAGTTGGACTCTGGTACTTTCACACGATAAACACCACTTTCCTAAACAAGTAGCCAGCCCTACAAGTTTCACTGGGGCTACTTTTAGCAAATATTATTGCTCAATTGAGCTAAAGCAACCCTGGAATATCCTGTGAGAGCAAGTGGGACTGCAGGGGGCTATAGGTCAGTAACCTTGGATGTATTTTACATAACAGATCAAATAACTGTAAATTATCCCTGAGGTGGGCAAGATTAAGTCAGATAAAAGCAACAGCTGTGGTCATGCAGAGCTTCAAGACTCCGTTCCAAGTCCAGGGTTTTTGGAAGCCAGTGATTAAACACTGGAAAAAATGTGAAATGTTTCAGATAATTAGAACCATTTCTTCAGTGGGAAAGGGCATGAACTGCATTTTCTTAAGGAAAAGCAAATGTAGAAGGACTACTACCAGCTTGGTTGGACTCCAAAAGCACATCTTCCCTATTAAGGTTAGATGATTCCCATGTGGGGTAGCAGACTAAAGGACTCTTGTTGGTTGTTTGCTATCTATGCTTATTTACCACATATAATGAAGTGTGGCATAAATGAAAATGAAGTGGTATGCTACAGAAGTTTTCTTAGTAGGTATTTGGGTGGTCAAAGTCTTGTGGGGGGCTTGCAGTAAAAGTTAATTCTGGGGCAACCTTTGCTTTGCATAACGAGAGCCTGAACAGCTGGAGGTCTATCTGAAATCTGGATGTAGCACTCCAGCAGTTTGAGGATCATCTGCAGTTACTTTCATTCATGTCTTCCTCTTAATCATCTTAATGATTAGCCAGTATATCATCCAGTGGAAATGCTAAAATACCATAAGCCATAGATTCTGAATTAGAAATTCCTGCATCACATCAGTAATTTATATTTAGTTTATAGCAGCACTTTTAAAAGCATCTTTTTAGAACGATGTCCAGTTTAGATTAAGACATAATGAGGCAGTGTCTTTAAATAATTTCAAAATTGTTTCAAATCTCTGTCCAAATACAAATGAAACTGAACATGAACGTTTTTGGAGCACTGAAGAATTCAGTCACCTTCTTTACGCCCTGTTTCTCTTCCTCTACATGTGTTCATAACTAGAGACAGCTCAGATTAAATCTAGATTTAAACTCTACGTCTGGATCTGAATATCCTGTCTCAAATGGTACGAACCACAGTCCCAGATCCAAACGTCCAAAGAAAAAAAAAAGTATTGGATCCTAATGCAAATCCTGGGAAGCTTGAGGAGTTCTAAACCAGCTCATCGTCAGCCAGCAAATGTGAGCTCAAATTTGAAGCTGAACTCTGACCCACTTATGAGCACTGGATTCCTGGGTTATTTGCACAAATCACTCCTTATAAAGTAAATTTTTATCTCATTTGGTTTGGAAAGGAGCATGCAGAAACCAAATCACAGCAGTCTCGGAGCGAGCACCCAGCATAACTGGCCCTGCAGGACATGAAACCACGCAAAGCCCAGCTATGGGAGGAGGCAGCGTGGTCACTCTCCCACCCCAGAGCTAGCCTCTGCCAGCCTGCCTGCCCTGGGGCTGGGGAAGACAGCAGATCTGGTCCCTTTGCTGAAACACAGCTTGGCCTTAGAGGGGTGAGACTGCAGGTAGAGCTGGTCACCCAGCTGCAAGTCCAGGCTCCCTCAAATCCCTGTCCTTGGTGTCACCCCCAAAGGCCGGCTGGCCGGCCTCAGGCTGGCTCTGAGTGCTCTGGGCTGTTCTCCCACATCACTTAGCATTGAATGGTCTTACCTAACCTACACTCAGTGCCAAGCCGTTATCCGCAATCTATTTCCGTCTCCACTGACAGTACCACAGGCATACTTGCCTTATGAAAAGAAATTTGTCATTCAGATGCTGCCTTTTTCCCCTCACAGGCAAAATACCTCTCTCTTGTCTACTTGAAAAAGTAACTGTGGAACAATCATCATTTTAAATGGTTCAATAAAGATCTCAGCTCAAGGAACAGCAGTCTGCAAGTAATCAGGTATGATATAGGTTGCAACAGTACACTGATGGAAAAGAATTAACAATACGTTACATATACCATTTACATGCACATGCTGTTAAACTGACTGTGCGTCGTCAAAATGGTGCAAACAGAAGAGTGGTATATACCACTCAAATAACTAGAACAGCAGAGGTATTTATTGGAGAAGAAAGCCAAACAATAACCCCTATATCCGGAGAGCAAATGTGGAGGCATTCTCATATAGAATCATAGAATCACAGGATCCCTAAGGTTGGAAAGGACCTCCAAGATCATCAAGTCCAACCGTCAACCTAACACCACCATGTCTACTAGATCATGTCCTGGAGTGCCACATCTACATGTTTTTTGAATGTCTCCAGGGATGGTGATTCAACCACCTGTCTGGGCAGTCTGTTCCAATACCTCACTACTCTTTCCGTGAAGATGATTTTCCTAATATTCAACCTAAACCTCCCCTGATGCAACTTGGAGCCATTCCCTCTTATCCTGACGCATGTTACTTGGGAGAAGAGAACGACATCCTCCTCACCACAACCTCCTTTCAGGTAGTTGTATAGAGCGATCAGGTCTCCCCTCAGCCTCCTCTTCTTCACACTAAACAAGTTCCCTCAGTCGCTCCTCATAACACCTGTTTTCCAGTCCCTTCACCAGTTTTGTTGCTCTTCTCTGGACACGCTCCAGCAGCTCAATGTCCTTCTTGTATTGAGGGGCCCAAAACCGGACAGAGTACTTGAGGTGCAGCCTCACCAGAGCCGAGTACAGGGGGACAATCACTTCCCTACTCCTGCTGGCCACGCCATTCCTGATGCAGGCCAGGATGCCATTGGCTTTCTTGGCCACCTGGGCACACTGCTGGTTCATGTTCAGCCAGCTGTCAACCAGAACCCCCAGGTCCTTCTCTGCCAGGCAGCTCTCCAGCCACCCCGCCCCAAGCCTGTAGCGCTGCCTGGGTTATCGCGACCAAAGTGCAGGACCCGGCACTTGGCCTTGTTAAACCTCCTACAGTTGGCCTCGGCCCATCGATCCAACCTGTCCAGAGCTCTCTGGAGAGCCTTCCTACCGTCAAGCAGACTGACACTGCCTCCCAGTTTGGTGTCATCTGCAAACTTACTGAGGGTGCACTCTATCCTCTCGTCCAGGTCGTCAATAAAGATGTTGAACAGTGCTGGCCCCAAGACCAAGCCCTGGGGAACGCTGCTAGTGACCGGTCGCCAACTAGATTTAACACCATTCACCACAACTCTCTGGGCACGTCCTTCCAATCAGTTTTTAACCCAGCAAAGAGTGTACCGGTCCAAGCCATGAGCTGCCAGCTTCCCTAGGAGAATGCTGTGTGATACTGTGTCAAAAGCTTTGTTGCGGTCCAGGTAGATGACATCCACAGCCTCTCCCTCATCTACTAGGCAGGTCACCTCATCATAGAAGGAGATCAGGTTGGTCAAGCAGGACCTGCCCTTGAGGAACCCATGCTGGCTGGGCCTGATTCCCCGTCCATCTCGCACCTGCTCAGTGAGCACTCTCAAGACAAGCCGCTCCATGATATGCTTCAATTCTGGTTTTAAATTCTTCTGACCTGACAAATTTGGATGGAAAGATTGAAGGCAAAAAAGGAATTTTGTGACAACAAAAATTTTCGGTTCTTAAAAACATTGTGTTGTTTCAAAATATATTTAGAAAAAGTTGAAAGTATTTAAATAATAGTAAAGCTCTTTGCTTTCACTAGGCTTTGCTACAACTTCCCTACTAACCCTCACTCAACTTCAGCAACCCATTGGTACACCCACAGCCAGCACCTTCTATCGCTCTTGCAAGTTCAGCTCATTACCAGTTCTTATTACTTGACCAAGATAATTTCTTTGAGGGCTGACTCCTTGTAAAGTGCTTGGGCAGATATTCGGCGTTAGTGAAACTGCTGATGGAGTTAGAGTTAAGACTTGAGTACTGTTTTGGATCAGGGCCAGAGCAGGTTTTTCTTTGCAGGATTAAGTCCTAAATCTCCCTCCAGAAGTGATTCAGTTCCAGTTCTTTACCCATTGTTTTGTTCCCTGAATTTCTTCATTTGCTTTTATCTTTTGGATGAAAATCAAGGCCTAAGGCCTGATTCACTCATATACTGTTGCTCTTTTACGTGAGCATAATAACTTCAATGAACTGTCTTAAATCAAATCTGGGAAAATTATTATCTGGGTGAATGGATGTGTTTATGCACTGCTGATTTCAGACAGCTGGTCACTAGGAAAAAAAAACTTTTTTATTGTAGATCCTGCTGTACAGTTGCATAAAACTATACCAAAGTATAATTTTTCTCCTCTTCATGAGGAGAGAATGAAAAAAGCACGGGTTCTTTGGCAACAAGATAAGCACAGGCTCTTCCTGACAACAACCATAAACCAAGAGGACTTAAAACAGGGGAAAAAGGAATTACAATCCATTAATATATTCCAATAAGCCTTAGAGGCCTGCATGATTATGGGATATAATAAACTTTTAGATGTAATAAGTCTTTCAAAAACATAAATTCACAATATTTCTGGCAAATATCACTGGGGTAGATATCTGTGGTATGCAAGGGAATAAATCTCATTTAGGTGTGAGGTGTTGGAAAATTCTGTTTCCCTTTGGTATGTTTTGAATTCAACTACAGTAAAGTCAGCCCTTCACCTTGCTCCCACGCAATTTTACCATGTTTTCTCAGTTTTTAGCTATTTGACAAAGTTTTCTGAGTAATATCTTGTAATTTCCACAGGCTACTATACTTGACACATCTTATTCCACATTGATGGGCAAAATCTGCTCTTTCCCTACCTCTCAAAAGGATGCAGAACAAGAGAAGCAATCTCTTGACTTCCATGGAGTTTCTCTCCATAGCTCTGACAATAGCTCCGTCTGAACTTCATCATGTGAGTGGATTTGCAGCCTACAGCAATTTTTGCAGTTAAATAGAGCAGTATAAAGTAATCATATCTCATTGCAAAGCTGGTCAAAGCTTGCCTCAGACAGGCTGTGTAATAGAAAAACTACATAAGAAGCAAAGCAAATCCTTTCAGAGTCACTCATGATTTAGGGAAAGTGCATCATCTGGCAAAACCTCCATTCTTTATTTATCAGCTGAAATACATCTTCCCTAATCCAGTAAACAACAAAACCAGCTCAAATTAACTGTAAGACACATGATCCTAAGCAGATTGTTCCCACTTTCATCTCAATAGCAGTGCTAGAATTTTAAATTTTTGGTATTTTTACTATAAATACATATTTTGGGCATGTAGTTGCTCTTTTTCAAAGGATTATTACTTGACTATCCTACAAAGAACAGGTGGGTATTGTGCAATTGTATGTAGGCACGTATTTCTGGGAGTAAAGAATGCTTCTGACTGAAGTCAATATAATTAAAGACTTTCACACATAATCCCTCAAACAAAATCTGTTTTGGTGGAAGTTAATGATGGGATGCATGCTAATTCTTTATTGTCAATATTGATATAATCTTGTGCATACTGTTTCTTCAGGATGTGTTTTAACAAAAACATGTGCGGTAGCACAACCTTCAGCAAGAAAAGCAAGCTGAGCTGGCCATGGAATAGGTATATCTTAAGAGTTCATGAAATATGTTGAGAGCATCTCATTGCGGATCAGTAGTATCCTCAATAATTTGATTGGTTCCACTGTCAGCACAAGTCCCCAACTTTTGGAACAAGGAGGCTGCAGCCTGAATGCAGAGAAGCTGCCTATTAGCTACATTTATGCTCATTTGCCAAGATATTAGAAGACGCACTTCGTGTTGCTGCCAGATGGCTCCCAGCTGCTTTTTGGTGGAAGCAAGGTAGACTGCGACTGGTGGTGCACGCTGGGGTCTTGCCTTGACTTGGTTCAAAATACATCTGGACATACGCTCAGCCTGGAAGCCTAAAACTATTCCCAGGTTCTGGTGTCGCCTAATTCAAGCAGAAAGTAAAGAATGGAACCGAAAAGATATTTAGAAGGCTGAATTTCTATTCGTGCTCTTTTAAGAACTGTAATTAAACATCTAATTGTTTTCATGTCACTTTCTACAGGTAATGTTGCAGAAAATTGCTGTGGTGCCTTTCACCAGGTGCAGCTCCTATAAAGCAAGATGCTGCCATTCACAGCAGCTGCAGTTCCCAATTTGATTTAAATTGTCTTTCTGTTTAGAAGGTATTGCATTATTACAGCCTTTCCTCTACAGATTCAGATCAAATATGTATTTTATGTGCTGTTTAAATACATTATAGACCAAAAAAACTCAAAAAGGACTCAAACAATATGAAATGCCAGCATTAATATATCCAAATCTTTCCTAATTCACCTTCACTGGGTGTATACTCAGTGATACATTTCTTAATTGTATTAAGTAAGCCATTATTTTCCCCTTGGAACCCAGCCTTTTCCACCAAGCCTCCCCCTGAAGCACTTTGCCATTGCTGCAGATAATCCACCCAACTAGCACATTCCTCCCAACAACATGTTCCTGAAGCCATTAAGACTAATTAATGCTCTAAGTAACCAGCAAAACATGCCTACTGGCAAAGATCACTGCTTCATGAACTAGATTTTGTAGCGCCTACAAAGGTGAGCTGTAACCATCAGGCACCGCTAAGGAGCGGTGCAGCTGCAAAATACCTACATCAAGGTCAAAATTCAGCCCCTCTGTCTCACTCATGTTCACGCAGCTTTCCTTTCCCGGCTGGGCTGAGATGGTACAGTGGGACCCCCTCCCTCATTTCTGCCCCTTTTGTGATCTGCACAGGAGACAGCGGGGGCCAGAGGCAACCCCAGCACGTTTGTTTGCATGAGACTTGTAGCTTACGCAGGGGAAAAATCTCTGTGCAGCAAGAATCATAAAATAGTTTGGGTTGGAAGGGACCTTTAAAGGTCATATAGTCCAACCCTTCTGCAATGAGCAGGGACATCTTCAACTAGATCAGGTTGCTCAGAGAACTCCTAGGCCCATGCAAAGATCCCACAGTGAGAAAAATAAAACCAGTAAGCACTCGCCAATGTGAAATAAAGAGAAGTCAGAAATCCGATAAGCTATGAAGCCACAGAACTAAAAGTGCCACTGAAAACAGCTTTTGACCCATGTCTTCAGGGAAACAATTTTCAGCACACTTCTACAAGGAAAATAATTTTATGTCGTTTCATTTAAGGTAGAAATGAGCATAAGATACATTTAAAAAAAGTGAAGAAGATACATTGTCCGTGTCCTACTACAAGACTGCTGGAGCACGTGCACAGACCTATTAACCCTTTGGGACACAGAATTTATCAGAAAATAGTCCATATACAGCCCTTGGCCAAGCCTTAACCTTTCCGAAATTTCAAAAAATTCCTTTAAAAGTAGAGGCCTTTCATAGAGAAATAAATGGAGTTGATTTTCTTTTTTGACTGAAGTTGATTTTACTTAGTAAAAGTTAAAACAAGAAATATTCAAGAGCTAATTTATGTCACTGAATAAAATTGTTTTCCATTCTCATTCCACTTTGCCATGATGTAGAGAAAAATTATAGTCATAAATTTATCATTAATTTTTCTTTAATTTAGCTCTCAGGAAAAGCATTGTTTCAAACTTCAGCATGTATAAGGTCTATTTTTGCAATAGTATTAAAAATATTTTTAAATAATGCACTTGTATTTAGCCACTGAAAGTGTTTCCCCATTATCACTTTGTTCATGAAGAATGTCAAAATTACAACAGGCAGTCCGTGATGTAATGTACAAAAGTATATTATTTTCATATTTGGAAAACAGCAAACTTTTCACATTTTCTAACACTTCAACACTGCCATCCAGGTCCTCAGAATAACTAAGAGGGCAATGAACCAGTCCATTTGCAACAGGGGAAAAATGGACAACTTTGGTCACATTTGGGTATTTACCTATTTTGAAGGTTCAGTGACCAAAAAGAAAAACATGTCCTTTCAAAATACTAGGAATTGTTTTTCCAGCTGAAAGAAGAACTAGTGTATTGTTAGAAAAACAAGAAGTCCAACATGATCAGACCAAATCAAGCTATGAGTGAATCTTGGAAAGCAACGTTTTTATCTGATATCTGGATTGTGTAATTTCTGTGAATGGAGAATACTCCAACCCACTCTGCTTCTATCACAAATATACTCCTGGTTTAGTCATTTATATCTAAAAAAAAAAGGCCTTTTATCCTAAGAAGGTATGCTGCAATTATTTTTATTAGTTACTTCATTTGTAGGCTATGGAGCATCTTACAGTCTATCATTAGCAATTAGTAGAAATTTTTCCTATGCATAAACAAAGTAAGCCTTACAGTAATTAGTACTATCTTTAGAAATCTATGAAAAATATTTTTTCTACTCATGCCAGAAAGTGTGACCTCTTTTTTATGATACAATTATCATGGTTATTGAACATTATCGTGATAGTCAATTCATGTAAGTAGGCAACTTTATCAACACAAAACACATAAATGCATTGAAGACATAAATTTCAACCTCAGACTGCAGAATCCTAGAATAATTGAGGTTGCATGCCACCTCAGCATGTCACCCAGCTTAGCCTCCTGCTAAAACCAGGCTCAGCACTAAACACAGATCTGGTTGCGCAGGGCTTTCTTCAGTTGCGTTTTGAAAGTTTGCAAGGACAGCGTCTGCAACCTCTCCGGGCAGCCTTTTCCAAGGTCTGGTTGTCCTCAGGGTGAGGGGTTTTTTTACACCTTGGGAGAAAAAAACCCTTGGTTTTAAAGGTGGTCTTTAAATGTACATGTTGTTGTCTGAGACCAAGTGCACAAAACAAAAAGTCTCTGGAGGAAATATAGCAGCTTTTAGTAAACACGATTCAAATTGAGTCACTGAAATCCTATTGTAAGGAAATGTTTCCAACGCTGTTTTCAGATATTCCCAGTTCATTGCATTGGACTGACAAAGCTTTTCAGACTTGAAGTATTAAACTGGGAAGTCTCAAGGTCTGAAGGTCCTCCAACCCACTTCTTTTTGGAAATGCTCGCTCAGCCACTGCTACTGTCCTAAATAACAGAGGGAAAGCATTTCTTCTTATGATCTGGCTACAGAGCTCCAATGCTGTGCTGCTACAGTCTTAGCAGTTTGAAACACAACACCAACAGATTACAAAGAAGCCATTAACAGTCTCGTCTTTTTTTTTTCCCCCCTATCTATTAAATGAAAATATCCAAAGAGCTTTGGTAAGGCTCCTATCTAGAAATTTCTTTCCTGTGCCAGGATCTGGCTGGCTATCACATTTCAAAGCCTTACACTGCACACAGCATGCTATGATTCTTTTTCGAACAATTTGGAGCTCATGTGTAACAACCAGTTGTGGTTGATGTAGCCATTAATAAATATTTCTAGAAGTCTGCATCCCTACATGCCATCTCCTTATCTGGCACACAAGTGGGAAGACACCTGGAGGGGGAGTTATAAGTCTTAACAGGCAAAGGGATTAATTCCAATAAATTAATTTTACATAGGGAGGCTAAACATCTTTGCTCCCTTTGTAAGCAGTAATCAGGACATGCTGCTTTGAAGAGTTATGTGAACCAGAAGCCAAGCTCTGCAGGCGTCCTGAATTACCTGGAGGACTCCTTCATTTTCTGCACTGACAACAGAGGAGCACTCAAAAAGAGGAGTCTCCCTTCCTAAAATGAAAGCCTTCCAAAATCATGAACCTACATCCCTAGTTCTGGTTTAGGTTTACGGGGTAGAACTATCCCAATGCTGCTGCTGCTTTTTATTTTGAGGTATAAATTATGTTAAAAGATTAGGTTTTTCCAAGCTGAATTATACATGGAAAGCAAGATGTGATGAATAGTCCCACTGCTAGTGTTAGATTTCCTCCGCAAACTTTTGATCACTTAATACAACCTTCCAATTAGTCAAGTGAAAAATGAACAAAATCAGGAATGCTTTTTAAAAATATAGGATGAGTGTTCAACCCTTGGCACAAATCGAAGAAATGAAGGACAAATTTATGCCCCATTATGGAAATTTCCATGCATAAACAGTTATCAACAGCTCAGTATATTTCTTCCATAGTGTTAGTCTATACAGCATTTTGATAGTTCAAAGCTGAACCTATGCCAGGTTTCTCTAATTATGATTCAGAAGCAGCTTGCAAGCAGTTAATTTCTGTAAATTTCTTGGTCCTGTCAGTAACTAGTAACTTAATCGGTGTTTTAACACGGTAGAAGGGCTGTAAAGAGTAGACTGTCTCTTGGAAAGCAATCATTTTTACACTGGATTATTTTCAGAGGTTTTTTTTAGTTTGGCTGGGTAGTTAGCAGAGTTTTGGTGCTTACGAGATTAATACAAATCAGGAAAGGTGGCTTAATGATGCAGATGGCACAGAGCCGTGGAATGCACATGCTGCTTGCCTTAAAAAAGACATAAAAATGCATTCCTTTCACCATGGCATCCCCAGAAAACCTAAAAGGGAAAATATCTTTGTTGCATTTGAAATTCAGCCTAGGAATTCAAATTTCTAAATACAGACAGCTAGTTTGTGCCTTTTAAGAGGTGCCACCCTGCAACCCACGTTCAATAGCTGTGTGCATCTGGAGATGGTTGTTTCACTGAAACGCTTCTGGTTGCCAAGGCAGTAATAGTGGGGTTTTGCACTGAGGGTGATAGTGGACCTCTTTAAAGCCAAACTCTCTCCCTCACTCAGGCTCAAGAGAAGGAGCAATCAAACCCTTTATGTAGTTGCAGTTGATGATGGTGACTGTCTCAGATCCCATAATAAAGAAAGGCAGATCGTAGTCTGCAAATACAGCAGTTAGGAATTTTTTTTAATTTTTTTTTTTAGATTATAAAAGCTGGAGGAAGACAAAACTAGACATTATAAGGGACAAAGAGATGACATTCCTTGGGTAAAAAGCACACAGGAGTAACACATATGAAGCTTCTCAGGACACTTCTGTTGTCGCCAGGAAAACAAACTATCGTCCATGTGTACAAGGTTGTATCGTAAATATATGCTATTTTTATAGGTTTATTATTTTATGTAAAAACAAGAATGAAAGCCACAAACCTGCCTGGTAAGGCACATATGTAGAATATGAATATCAAATTTTGAACTCTTGGAGAAAAGTCCTACACCTCCAGCTGTGGGGCAGTCACTTCTTGGGAAGTGTACTTTATAGGGATGGACCTTGAAAACTAAACCTTCAAGACTTCAGCTGGAATAGGACTAATTTGACCAACAGTAAATGGCTCCGTCTGAGCTACTCAACTACAATCACTTTACAGTTAGAGGGAAAAAACCCAAAAGAGTGCATTACACTCAATGCATCGCACCGAAGCTGGTCACTTTGACTATAAGATGAGGTAGGAGGATGCCTGTGACCATTCTCCAGCTAGGTGAGAAGGGTTGATTATATCAGCAGTAAGTTGTTAGGTTGTAGTGAAACATTGAGGCCTCCAAGATGCCTTCAGAGAGAGAGAAGATGAACTGCCTGTTAGAGGTAACTCCATGGACTGCAGAAAGTTAGATCAGTAGCTTACACTAGATGTGCACTAAATGGCTAAAGATAGGTGAAATAACCTGCCCACCCCTACCATTAATATCAGTGCTCAGAATGGAGACACCAGCTGCAGACATTGTTCACACCTAAGGATACTTTTTCCCATGTTCCAGTAACTTGCTGCACATGATCACGTTGTATTCAGGCTGGACTCTCAGCCTGCTGCCTGACTGAATCATGAGAGGGAACAATATAGAGTAACCTGTAATTTTAAATACAGCAGAAAATTTTCTCCAATATACTTACGTGACTAACGGGAAATGCTAAGCATCACAGACACACATCTGTATCATCTGCGAGATGGATGGTTTGGGCTACCTCAGTTTGGCTGCTCGCTTGGAAACATCTAATACGGAACTAGTATTTACAAAATACTGGATCACTGTTCTCTGAACTTCAAACCGGTATGAGATAACGTCAGATTTAATTTAATTAAATCACTCAAAAGATGAACACAGATTCAATGAACAGTAACTTTAGACAAGAGTTGGTGCTTTCAAAAGCAAAAGACAACTCTTGGGTGCCTGATTTTCAGAAAATGTGCTTATGAATTCTGCATTAATATCATGATTTCTCAAAGACCTTCCAAATAGACATCAAAACATTTGAAATAAAACTATTTCCTAACATCTTTTACAAAAACCTTTAGGTAAGGAAATTATAAACTCTTATGTTAGTACTAATATTTACAACCATTTATGCTATATTCATCAGTGAAGTACTGGAACAGGTTGCCCAGAGAAGCTGTGGAGGCCCCATCCCTGGAAGTGTTCAAGGCCAGGTTGGATGGGGCTTTGGGCAACGTGGTCTAGTGGAGGGTGTCCCTGCCCATGGCAGGGGGGCTGGAACTAGATGGTCTTTGAGGTCCCTTCCAACCCAAACCATTCTGTGATTCTGTGATTCTTTACTGAAAAGAGATACACCACCATTCTCTGCTTTGTGCATGACACTTAAAAACATGCCCATGTCTTCCTGTTCTGTTGCAAGGACAGCAGTGACCTGTTGTCTTGGTGTTTCAGTCTGCATATGGAACACTACAGAAAAGTCTTCATTTTTCTTTGTTACAAGAACCTCAGAATACCTCTGTCCTTAAGCAGATGTCAACAGAAATAATCTAAACTGTGGAAAAAGTACTGTTCTTTGTGTTTAAGGATCCACAGTTTAGAATAAATTAAACCAACAGCCTCCAAAATATTGTAAAAGTCTTATAACTACTCTATTTCGCTTGACATATTCTTTCTCAGTGCCCATTTGCTGTGCACCTGTGTGCATGAAATGGCTGAAATACAATCTTGTGTGACGTTAAGGAAAACGTGCTATTTCTTTCCTGAGGCAGAAAATTCAAGTAACAAATGAAAAAACCCAATGTACCATTGCACAGGATGTTCTTTAATCGTGCAAGGATATTGCAGTTATGTTCATTGTTCTAAATTACTAATCTCCTGTAGGCTGGGGTTTTTTTCCCTGGATAAAGCCAAAACAAACAAACAAACAAACAAAAACCCTAATTTTAAGTATTAGCTGTAAGTATTTCAAAATTAAGCATTTTTTTAAAAATCTTTTGTCTGACTGGAGCCCAAAACATTTAATGGATTTTTAAAAGACATTATTATTATGGATGATGCCATACTAATTAAGGTTATAGTACAGGCATTAGCGGATAGTGTTCCTTAAGGAGTACTCTTAATTGTATTCCTGCTATCCCACTACCAGTGGATACTGAAAAAATGAGTGACTTAAATAAACTATCTAGTGCTTCATTAGTTAATCTCTATAATAATGTTACACTGTTTTCCATGGGATTTGTGTTTATATGAAGATGGGAAACCTGGGTAAAGAACAAGAGACTTAACCTCAGATATTTATTTCTGCTGATTAATTGCTGCTATCTTACTGAATCCTTCAAGCTTTGCCTTCAGTTGAACAGGGAATCAGTAGGAACTTAATGTATGCTTAAAAGATTTCTGAAATTACGGCATTGCTAGCTGCTTTTTAAAATAAGTCTTTTCAGAGTCTCTCTACCTCACAGGATAACATGCTGAGAAATTTGTTTTTGTAATATCTGTTTGTTACTTTCTGCTTGGTTGGAGAGTATCTCTGACCATTTGCCTCATTCTGCCCTAACAAACTTTTATGTTGCTTTTTTAATCACTCATTTACACATGGTGCCTAATGGTCTTTGTTTCCAACATGAACCTTTTAGTGCATACACACAATCTCAGAAACTAGTTCACAGAAACTTTGATAAGTAATATGATAACAGCAATTAGTACGCAAAATCTAGGCTGATTAGCAATAATGATGTCCAGATGAGGATGGATCATCCACTAGCAACATCATCTCGCATCCTACAGTGATAGAGCAGCACAGAAATGCTCAGCATCTGTTACCAGCTCCAAATAGCTCCTATAATGCTGAAAGAGCTCATTTTCTTCACTGCCTGTGCCCTGAACAGAGAAGAGAGTATGAGTCTGCTTGAATTCCTTTATCGCCTTATACATAAAGAATTCAGGGAGAAAAAGTATTTAGATGACACTAACACCACAGGAGTCAAGTATCTAAATAGTTGGTGGGTTTTTTCCTCCAGGTCTTGTCCCCAAACATTGTGGAGAAAAGTGGTGATATAAATCCCAGAGTATCATTCTCCAAAACAGCACCAGAGGGAATACACAGATGCACTTCAAGGCCAAATTACATAGTTCAAGCACAGACTGGAGGACAGAAGAGATCATTCATCCCCCAATAACCCTGGCTATGTGACTTAGATTTGAGTTTGCAAGCCTCACTGACAGCAGATCATCCAGTCCTTGACTGAAAAATGTACTTACAACTTTTCCTTCAAGATGTTTACATGATGCGTCACCATCCCATTGACGTGAACTGTGCAGAGGCCCTTCCAGCTGAGAAGCGTTTGGATGCACAAAAGTTGGTTCCCTACCATGACACACTTGTATCCCTGGAAGACAACTGATGAATGTGGATAGATGGAGAAGAACAAAGATTGTGAAAATATTACTTGGCATGACAGGCCAAATATGTCATAACATATTTGTAGACAAATATTTGTGTCGAGTTGATTTTAGGGATTACAGCAAGGAGGAATTTTGAGGGCTAGATTTGCAGGAGGATAATGAATTATCTTTATATGAGTTCCTCCCAAGTGCAGCAGACAGGATAGAGGAAAGCACAAAAGCATATTTCTGGAGAATTTATGAACATTAATGGATTTTATAAACAAGATTGCAGTCTCTTACACACAGGAATAGAAATCAGTGAGAAACCAAGGAAAGCATAAAAGTCTGGTTCTCTTTGAAAAATTTCTCATTTTCTGTTAATGCAGTGGTCTGGGTAAACTAAAATGAAGCATTTCAGTTTTGAATAGTTTAAACAGAAAAGTTAAGAAAATTACTATTATGGCGACAATTTCTTCACTTTCCCCCCTTTTATTACCCTATCTTTAGCCAGTCCTATGTGTATGATGCCAAGCTGAATTTCCCCTTTTCGTGATGAGCTCTGAATCCAGCTCTCTCCAAACTCACAAGTTTGTACTCTATCCATCAAGACCATACTGTTTTGAGGCAGGATGCTGTCATTTTACCATACTGCTGTTTTCCTAAACATAACTATATATTCTTCATGGCAGGGACTGCTAAAATGGTCTTCATCCAAGCTGTAGGGCTGCAAGGTTGGGCCTACCTACCTCTCTTCTTGATATAAGTACAGAAGTGCTTTACACAACATGAAACAGTTCCAGTGAAAGAAATGGGGTATATATTCACTCACGTATTTGCACTGTGGTTGCCAAGATACTCTCCTGTGAATGGGCATCCTCTGTCATCTCCACTGCTTGGCCTCAGAATGGGAGATGGAAGTGTGGCCTCCCATGTCTCCATGCATGTCGTGGTGACTGGTATTACAGTGTGCTGAAAGCAGATGTTTCTCAGTCTCACCTCTGTGACTAGGACTATATCTCCTACATCCTAGATCTAAATATCCTCCAAAGTCCTAGCAGTCATTCGGTTTCTTGAAGATATTAACAATGGCAGCAATTTCCCCTTCCCATTCCCTTGATTAAACAGAGGGAAGGAGGTAGAAAAAAGATGAGAGATGTAAAACTCCAGATGTTGTCAACACCAATATCTGGTTCCACCAGAGAATCTGAACACTGAAGCAATGATGAATTACAGTGGGGTCCCTGTGGCAATCCAGATTGCAATCATAATACCACTGAGGAAGAATAAGGGCTAGCATTCATTAACATGAATAGCAAATGAATTTATGACAATTTCCACTGGTCTTTTCAAAGAACATAAATACATCTGTAAGAAATTAAGATGACACATCAGTGTAACTCATTCATTAATAAAGTCTGGTATTGCACATTTGTTGCAAAATTTGTTGCAACTGTTACCAGTGGTTTTTAATTCTATAACTGTACTTTATTAAAACCATAACACAAATCTCCCCGGCAGAAAAGTACTAACTAGCTTCCAGAATATTATGTAGGTGATTTAGTTATCATTCCAAACTCACTTTGGTGTAGAACCTACACTTCTTTGGTTTTAAAGCAAGCATTTAATCATAAATATATACGAGAGAGTTACAGTCACCCTACTTTCTTTAGAGTCATACAGCAATTAATTTTATATTAACAAAAACCTATTAAAGGATCTCTCTATCATCTGAGTAGGTTTGGAGGGCAAATAATATCAGAAAAGCAGACCCTAAATGAAGAGCAAAACTATTAGTAAGGTATCCAGCTGTGATGGAGTCAGTGCAGTCACTGATGTGCTCTTGTGAGTATGGAGTCACAGCTTGCCCATTTTTAAGGGCAGACTGTCAGGATACAACCTGGTCAATGGCACAGGTGAGAAGAATCATAGAATCATAGGATGGTTTGGGTTGGAAGGGACCTCAAAGATCATCTAGTTCCAAACCCCCTGCCATGGGCAGGGACACCCTCCACTAGACCACGTTGCCCAAAGCCCCATCCAACCTGGCCTTGAACACTTCCAGGGATGCGGCCTCCACAGCTTCTCTGGGCAACCTGTTCCACTGCCTCACTACCCTCACAGGGAAGAATTTCTTCCTAAAAGAAACACAGATTAGCAGAATTTATGCATTTTAACTTGGGCAATATCACAGAATCACAGAATCACAGAATCGTAGAGGTTGGAAGGGACCTCAAAAGATCATCTAGTCCAAACCCCCTGCCAAGGCAGGGCCACCTAGAGCACATCACTCCGGAACGTGTCCAGTTGGGTTTTGAATGTCTCCAGNCAGCTCCCTCAGCCTTTCCTTATAAGGGAGATATTCCACTCCCTTGATCATCTTTGTGGCTCTGCGCTGGACTCTCTCTAGCAGTTCCCTGTCCTTCTTGAGCTGAGGGGCCCAGAACTGGATGCAATACTCCAGATGCAGCCTCACCAAGGCAGAATAGAGGGGGGGGACCACTTCCCTCGACCTACTGACCACACCCCTTCTAATGCACCCCAGGATGCCACTGGCCTTCCTGGTCACCAGGGCACATTGCTGGCTCATGGTCATCCCTCCATCCACCAGGACCCCCAGGTCCCTTTCCCCTACGCTGCTCTCCAGTAGCTCAGTCTCCAACCTGTACTGGCAAATAGGATTCTTCTTTCCCAGGTGCAAGACCCTACACTTGCCCTTATTGAATTTCATTAGGTTCCTCCCCGTCGAGCTCTCCAGCCTATCTAGGTCTCGCAATATGAAGATAACCCATTAGTCATGTGTTATAAAACATGAGTTTATGCTTTGCTACTCTACTTAGCTTATCTTCTGCAAAGCTATGCCTCTCAAGTTTGCGCATGCATCACTATTAAATACTCTTGCTGCAAGAAACCCAAGCTGTGCATTTATGTGTCTCCGTGCAAACGTGCCAAATGCCTACTGAGACAGAAGGCCTGCATGAGGACACAGTGTCGAGGCATTTGTATGTGTGAGATCCACAAGATACTGTGAAGAGCATCCCATGTCCATATTCAGTGCCCTGTTTTGGCACCTCCTGAAGCCAAATGGAACAAAATGTTGAAGCCTGGATTCTGCACGCGACTCCGCAGCCCACCTTCCAGTGATACTAATGGGGAAGCTGTAGCTTGCTTGGACACTCCATTAAGCCTGTCTATGTAAGGTTAAACACACACAGATGTTCACAGGATTGGGGTCTTATTTACTACATTAGAAATAAACACTTGTTAAGTAATAAAACCTATATCTTAAAAATATGTGTTTGGTTTTTCTTCTACACAGTAAGGAAAAAGTTGAGGAAAAGAGAAGTTGTAAATCCTTAGCGTACACTCAAGAAAGCTCATCATTATAAACTCAGTGTTTCATGAGCCATGAGGGAAAATATGAGAAAATGTAGTATTAATTTAAAAGAGCAGTACTTCATATTGATTACAAAACAAACTAACAGCAAAGTTCATCCATAATTTAATGACAAAGCTGCATTTTTTTTCATGGTGCTAGATTAGCATAACTGAACAGATTTATGTATATTGCCAAGAGCCAACACAAAAACATTTGGAATATATTCTGTTAAAATAAAGAAAACAATCTGAATGTTTCCCTGTAAAACTTTAGTAATAGCTACAAATGTCTGTGTTAACATGGTATTTATTTGGTATTTTTTTCTACTAGTTATCAAGCATCATCTCAGCTCTCAGGAGAGTGCTAGAATGGTGAGAAAGTAAACCAAGTCATTGATGGGATGTTGTTTGAGACAAGCATCCAGCTCTGACCAGGCGTGCTTTGGTGTAGAGCAATCCTCACTGCAGCCTGGGCTGCTCTTCAGCAGCAGCAGCAAAGACTATTCAGGAGCTCATAAACCCTTCATCTACTGCAGGACAAGGAAACACTCCTGCAGTGTCACCAGTGGCATAATCTGCTCTACAGTTTGTAGACATTTGTACTCCGCCGCACAAAGGTGCTCAAAAGATGGAATGCCACTCGTTCCCATAGGGTTCAGAGACTCCTTAATGACTTTGTGAAATTGGGTTTCTGGCATCTTTTCCTCTCTCATGAGTCTCATCAAACCCCATGCCTAAGTGTTGTTTAGGAAATTGTTGGAACCTGCAAAATTGTCATCTATAATGGGATTTCCAGCTTTGGGAAAAAATACCACACCTTCAGCATTCCTTTCCTGTTCACACATCCTGTTCATGTGTTGGCTGTCAGGCCTGCAATGTCACACCAGTCCTCTCTTGCACCTCTCTAGAAGCAAATACCAGTATCTTTCACAACAGAAACACCACCATAAGCAACCAGAACCATTCAGCCAGTAAAATATTATTTAGTGATACTTAAAATTGTGAGAGTTTCTAAAATACGTCTGTCAACTGCAACTGCTTGGATGCACTTCTATTAACTGATCCTGAAGCAGCATTTTGCTTTGACTTAGAGTCTGTGGCTTCATCTGCATTTGAAGTTGTTTGCATTTCTATTTCATTATCTGCTCCTCAGTTGTTAGGGTCAGTGGTTGTTTTGGGTTTGCGTGGCAAGGTTTTGGTAGTGGGGGGGGGACCACAGGGGTGGCAGCTTCTCCAAGAAGCTGCCAGAAGTTTCCCCTGTGTCCAATAGAGCCAATGCCAGCCAGCTCCAAGACGGATCCATCGCTGGCCAAGGCCAAGCCAATCAACAGCAGTGGTAGCGCCTCTGGGATAACAGTTAAGGAGAAAAAAAAACTGACTGTGGGAGCTTTTGCAGCCAGAGAGAGGAATGAGAAGATGTAAGAAACTTTGTGAACACCAAGGTCTGTGAAGAAGGAGGGGGAGGACATGGTCCAGGCGCTGGAGCAGAGATTTCCCTGCAGCCCATGGTGAAGACCATGGTGAGGCAGGCTGTTTGCCTGCAGCCCATGGAGGAAGAATGACTGGGTGCATAGATTCCACCTTCATCCCATGGAGGACCCCAGGCCAGAGCAGGTGGAGACCCTTGAAGGAGGCTGTGACCTGTAGGAAGCCCGTGCTGGAGCAAGCTCCTGGGAGGACCTGTAGATCCACAGAGAGAGGAGCCCAGGCTGGAGCAGGTTTTCTGGTAGGACTTGTGACTCCGTGGGGGACCCACGCTGGAGCAGGCTGCTCCTGAAGGTCTGCACCCCGTGGGAGAGACCCACAGGAGCAGTTCATGAGAGATGGTAGCCCGTGGGAAGGACGCACATTGGAGAAGTTCGTGGAGGTCTGTCTCCGGTGAGAGGGACCCCACGCTGGAGCAGGGGAGGAGTCCTCCCCCTGAAGAGGAAGAAATGGCCAAAACTATGTGTGATCAACTGACCGTAACCCCCATCACCATCCCCGTGTGCCACTGGTGGGGGGAGTAGGGAGATATCGGGAGCGAAGTTAAGCCCAGGAAGAAGGGAGGGGTGGGGGGAGGTGTTTTAAGATTTGGTTTTATTTCTCATTGCTCTACTTTGTGTTCTGCTTGGTAATAAACCAGATTAATTCCTCTGCATGTCTGGTATGTTTTGCCTGGGACAGTAATTGGTGAACACCCTTTCCTTGTCCTTATCTCGACCCGTGAGCCAGTCGTTACACCTTTTCTCCCCTGTGTAACTAAGGAGGGGGAGTGATAGAGCCGCTTTGGTGGGCACCTGGATTCCAGCCAGGGTCAGCCCACCATGGGGTGAACAGGGGTAGTCTGATGCCCTGACTGCAGACACTGGCTGACTGCAGATATTTACCAGATCATAAATAAGCCAAAGTTCTTGCTCTGGACCAGTGGTGGGCATCTTCCAAAGCAAAAGGGATGCAGCCAGGTGTGGGTATCAGGGGAGCTAAGCCAGCTATAACCCTGGCTCCATGAGATGCAGGCCCATGTTACGGATCCTGGTGTAACTACACAGCCATGGACCTGCAGCTGCAGTTTCCACATTCGCAGCGTGGCTGGACCCAGCCCTTCAGCAGCAACATGTCCGCAGCACCTGGGCTCACTGAGGGAGAGGAGGCTGCCTGCTCTGCCCTATTACAAGCTCAGTGTTGCCCCTAGAAGCCATAAAGCCACATATAAACTCACTAATGACTGTACATAGACATACTTCATTGCTTTGACACCATAGAAAAGGAGTCTAGGATTAGGAGTGAGTTTCCCTCAGCCAATAACCCGATAAGCCAGATATCCTCTTATGCTGGGACTGCTCCTTTTCCTGGTAAAACAATAACAATGTTTTTAGATATACTGAAGTGCTATTTTCAAAAATTAATTAAGACTGTGAAAAACTCTCACTTCAGTCACCAAAGCTGCAAGCAACAAGAGGAGAAACCAAAGACGTGACTCTGGCGTGGTGGGAAGGGGGCTGCTCCTGACTTCTGAATCAGGCTGACTTCAGACTGAGAGCACACAGACCATCTAGGATCAGACCCCAGATACCTTCAGCTTTGCTCCTCTTCTCCCAGATTTTCATGAGACAGTAGGGGAGAAAAGGAACCTGTCCCATCATTCAGGCAGTCAGTCACATGATGGTCTTCCCAAGGGAAAACCTTGATCTCATTTCCCATGCCAGGATAATACCCATGTCCATGATTTAGGATCAGCACAAGTGGCAAAGCCAGTGAGAAAATACACCGTGTCAGCCACAACCACCAACAAACCACTGCTTATGACAAAGCAAGGTGGTCCTTGGTCCATAGGACTAAAACCTAAGGCTTTCAAAACCTGTTTTGAGTAGTAAAAAACACCACCAAACCCATCAACATTATGTGTGAGAAACACAGTGAGTACAGAGAAAGCAAACAGCAACCGATGTGGTCCCGGACCAGCCCTATGGGTCTCAACAATCCAAAACTTTTGCCTGTGTCCTTGATTAGTGTTTACTAAATTCTCATGCCCTGGCACCAATAAAAGACTTCAGTGCAAGCAGACTGCACAGCGACTAGGATTTTTAATGACCAATAAATTATCTGCTGCTCTGGAAAAGCCAGTTATCGTATTTAATTTGACAGCCCCATGCAGGGTGAATTCCAAAGACACAAAACAAATGTCAGACCTCGAGACTAGCACACATTTCCCCAGATGCAAAATAGACACTCACCAGTTGCTCTCTTAGGAGAATGGAAAAAGCTAATCCCTCTAAATTATGTAAACCAAACAGAGAGTGAAGGCTTAAAGCCTCAGCATTTATTTTTAACAAGTAAAGCATAAACCACACTACTGCTTTCACATCTGCCTTCTAACTTTTTTTTTTGCCTTTGAATGATATGCAGTACAACTATTTTAGGATCCGCTCCTGAGCGCCTGCAGCTGGCACAGCTTGTAGGGAATCGTAGGTGCTCATTTCTCCTCAGGACTGCCTCCCTGCCCCCTAAACACGTCCCGTGCTTTGTAGAGACTTGGATCACGAAAGACCTTTTCCAATCCAACTTCTATTTAATTTTGCATCAGGAAAGGCAGTGAAGGGAGAGCTATTTCTTTTACTTGTCTTGTATCTCATTCAGATCTGGGCTGGAGCAGAAACAGAGGCGGAACATCTACTGACCTCTAAGCGCTTTCCAGCTCTGGATCACATCTGTTGCTAATGTATCTTTACATTACCGGCTAGTTTCATAAACAAGGAAGTAAGAGCTGTCCGGTGAATTTGGTCCTGTCGTTTCAGAACTTGATCCCTGGCTGTAACACTAGCCTCTTGGATGGACTGATGTAATTACACGGTCCGTTCTCCCCATTTGCAAATTGAAATAACAACGCTTTCCTTTACCATAAGCCACGCTGGGACGCAGGGAGGAAGAACAGCGTGTAAAAAGTTGGTGCCATTGGAAAGCGGCCTGATGAAACAGCGACCTGTCTGCCGCTTTGCTGCGAGGCTTGTCCGGACAAGGAGAGGCTACCTGACCACATGGAGCTATACAGGGTGCTGCTGGGGAGCACCACCAACCAAATGGGAGGGAGGGAGGGAAGAGAACACGTGAGATGCTCAACTAAGCTGCGGAGCAGACTTGGCCGGACCCGCTACCAAGCACCCAGACAAAATTTATGCATGTGAACAACAGCCATTGTCCCACATAATTAAAGGCCGCGTTACCGTCACCCACGCGAATTACAGGGCTGAGCTCGCTCCTCTCGGAGACCGCGCCGGGCACCGGGTAACGCCAGCAGCAATCGATAGCG
>VWZZ01001444.1:141355-167213 GCA_013399095.1 Psophia crepitans | reverse complement strand
GCAGGCGGCGGCAGGGACTCCCCGCTGGGCGGGCGCGCAGCCCCGCGGCGCTGGGTCCGATACCGGGAGCTTCCTTGGGAAGGACGTACCGGTGCCCCCCCCTCCCCACCCCGCTAGGTGATGCAGCTCTTGGAACACTTTGCCTTTCTGACTGTCCGTGCAAAGTCAGCACCGTCTGGTATTTACCGTTAGGCAAAATTAATCGGTGGGGAAGACCTCAGCGATGTATTGGGACTCTTCTTTATGTAAGGGGTCTTTACTTTTTCTTTTTACAAGCTTTTTTTTTTTTTTTTAAACTAGGCAAAATCCCCAGGCTTTTGTTTCAAGAAACGTGTTTGACGTGTGTTCTGCTGTGGAGCAGGCGATATTAGCATAGGGCTTCCTACATCACCGATAAAATTTGTGGCTGAGGTGGACGCTTCAGCACGACGGCAAACCTCCATATCAGGTTGCATGTTGCATTCCTAAATAAAGTTCTACCCTGTTTTAAAGGGAGACTAAATTTTTGAGGTTTCAGTCAGGGCTGAGGGTCATCATCACCACCACAGGTGATATTTTTCACCCAAGATCTTAAAGCATTTTACAATGACAGGTGCCGTTATGGTTTTTTCCTGTGCAGGTTAGAGAAATCGAGGAGGTGGAGTGCCAGGTGACTTGCTCAAGGTCATGCAGAAAAAGCTGTGAATATAGATAATTCTCATGCAGCCTGTTAAAAGTGTATTACCAGAAATTCAGGCGTCCTTTTTCTAACCCCACGCTTTGCCGAATGTTTATGTATGAGCTGAGGCAGCTTAAACAAGGAGCACCGGAGAACTTCTGGGTATGGATTTGTTTAGCAGAATGGGCAAGGTACAAGTGCTTAGAGGTTCTTAAGCAACTGCAGCTGAGTAAGTGAAACCTTTCTGGAACTGGAGGGCTTGAAGATCAGCTGTCTGCAGGCATTCAAATACATTCTACAGAAAAAGTCATTCATTGAAGCTGAGGCAAATACAGTAAATGTAAGCAATTGCAGCTGAAAGAGAGCGAGAGAATAAGGAACCTCATGTGGAGCAGGGAGGCAGGTACTTTGGGTTGTTAAGTACTTTTGAAATATTATAATGCCAGTGTGAAACAAACAGCAAGAGCTAGAAAGCTGAAGGTAGGTTTTGCACGAACGCTGCCAAATGTGTCAGTGGTGTTACTGCAATGCTTAAAGCAGGAACGTAGCATCAGTTATCATGACTATTTAGAAAAGAAAAAAGGGGGGAGGTTGAGGGAGAGCCTGGCGCCTTACAGTTCCATCCTCGTGGTGTTCTTCCCCAGGCTCTGCATTGACGTCACAATGACACGGTGAAGCTGAAGACAGGAGCTGGGAAAGGTTCTTCTGCTTCGCTTCTGATAATCGAGTGAATTTGTGGCCACTCCGTTCCTTCCAGCATGGCTAAGAGCGCAGAAGTGAAGCTGGCGATCTTCGGTCGAGCTGGCGTGGGCAAGTCAGGTACGTTTGCTGTCTGCTTTTTTCTTCTGCTTGTCATTCAGGTAACTTTTTGCTCCCTCTGTGCAGACAAACTCTTTGTACAAAAGACAGCTGTGACCTTATTCTTGTCAGAGAGGTCAGGATCAGGCCAGGAGTTCTGACTTTTTTGCTGTGCATGCTATTTTCTCCATGTTCTCCATAATAAAAATACTTTATTGCTTTAAAAAAAAACAAACCACCACCAACAAAACAAACTGCCCACCTCCAATTTGGTCCCAATTCTCATGAAGTGACGGGCAAGATTCCTCTTTCCATTCGAATGGAATTAGTAATTTTTAATTTGTCTTCATGGCTTGTGCTAGATGAAGGTATTTATATTATGCTCCCTATCCTCTAAGATCAGATCCTCTGTTAAATATTGCATGACTTCTGTAATAGCTGTAATTCTGGTTGATTTCAGTGGGAAACTTTAGACTCAGCAACTCAAAGAATTTTTATTCTCAGTGGTCTCTTGGATTTACATATTTAAGAGGAAACCAAGAAAATATGATGTGTAAAGTTTGCATTTGGAGAGATCTTTTGAGAAATAAACATAGTCTGGTGAGTTCATGTGGTAGAAACACAAGGGGGAGGCATAAATGTTAAAAATCCATTTCTGCAGACAGCCTTTCCTTCAGTGAGACGTGGAGTGTGATGTGAGGGCTGCAAGCTCTCTCAGGTAGTTCGGTGGCGTTGCATTAACTTGGCAACTCCAGGACCGCTCTAACATGTTCTTGCACCACAAGGAAGAAGAAATAAGGAGACTGTGTCCAATCAGGCTCCTGTCCCAGTTTGGGAATTGTAAGATACTGTTTATTTTAGAGAAATCTGCACAAGAGAAGCCGGGGGTAGGACATACTCATGAGAGCATTAAGCTAGACTCTCAGCTGCTGTCAACCACCTCCGGTTCCCCAAAGCACCTTTTGTATTACAAGTGCTAAGGTTCTGGCCCATAAATGTATTATAATTTTGTTAACTTCAGAACAGGCTGTTTATTAAAGCACATTTACCCAGAAGGAACTTTACCAGAACATGATCAGAGAAGTAGCTCTTTCAGCCTTTAGGAAAAAAGGCGTATGTAAGGCAGAGGTTGTTAAATATTATACTGCTTATACAAAGACAACGCAGATTAAATTCTACCTTTTTGAATAAAATACCGGAGGGAACCTTGATAATATACCAGGATAAGTTTAAACTGTTCTTTCTCTCCTGCTCTGCTCACCCCACCCTTCTTTTGTATTTGTATTTCACTGTCCTGTCGAAGTTTTGCGAGTAACTTCAGTCGTTCTTCTTTTGGTTTGTCTTACACTGAGTTGACGTTTCTGTGGTTGTCCAGTCTTTTGGCTGGATTCAAAATAATGCAAGATGTTGAAGTATTAGCAGGAAAATTGAAACACTAAGAGAGACCCCTTGCCTTGATATTCCTAATAATTTGAGAGCCTATATTTAAAAAATACAAACCTACCAGTTAAAATGCCTCACCAGCATAGGATTAACAAGAACCTTTTATACCTGTTGTATCCTTGTTGTAGACTTCACTGTACTAGGATTTTATGGTAAAAATGTTTTCCTGTAGTCCTGGAACTGAGTGGGAGATCGTTTTTAATGAAAAGTCAATAAAAACATCCTAGTCCTTCAGAGTCCTCCTCCTCTCTCTTTGCTTTTTTTCCCTTTGCGATGCAAAGAAACATTACATAAAATATGACTAAGGTCCCCGCTTTTTGATTGTGACCACGCGTGTGAATCTGTGTGGAAATGAAGACGCAAATTAAGTGGGCAGCACAGCAAGGTGAATCTAAGGGGGTGGAGAGACTAGAGAGTGCCATCAGCCACCTTGACAGAGCAACAATTGTGCCTCCCAGAATCTCCAGCTTGCTTGTGAAAACTCCGCTAGTATGTGCCCATGAAACGATCCAATTTCAGCAGCTCGGCCAACCCCAGAGAAGTAAGTGTGTGTGTGTGTGTGTGGGGGTGGTGCTGTCTGAAAATACCTGTTTGCCTGTAGCCAACAGCAGCAACAGTGGGAGCTGTGGAAGTGCTGTTACACCTTTGCTAAAAGCAGGGCTGGATGCAAAGTAGTCTCCAGCTAGCTGGGTTTGACGGATAAGTGCCCTGCTAGATTAGTGTTGATAGTGTCTTTTTTTAGTGCAGCCGTGTAATTCCCTGTGACCAGTTTGCTGTTGCGACAGGATCTTGTGGCCATAGGTTGCTAGAGTAGGCTTGGCCAGACAGCTGAAAGATAAGCCAGACTCTAGAAGAAAGAATGCAAGGCAGAATACTGGAGCACGCTAGATACGTGCAATGAAAAGGAGACGTTGGGTGATGAATAAGGCCACTGTAGCTGCCAGAAAGTCATGCCAAAATATGGTCACTGGCTTGCTTTCTTGGTTCATCTTCGTTTGCTGAGGAAGAGCCAGGCCTCAGGTTCTTAATCTGTAAGTGGCTTCACCACCTGACAGCTTCTGTGAAGTTACAGACACGTATTGTAATAACCTGGAGAGGCTCCTCTTCCAGTTCCTGACCGACACTTTGGATCAGCGAGTCAAAGCAGCTATGAAGAAAGAAGTGTTGTGCTGCAGGACACATAGAGAATTAAAGCTGTCCCTCACGCACCATGAAAGTCAACAGAACTGTTACCGTTACTGAGAGCTGAAGAACAACTTAATCTTGTTGTTAATGCTAAACATCTGTTTAACAGGGTGCAAGATTCCTTATTCTACTAAATAGTCCCTTCCAATTAATCCAAGACTCTCTCAAACATGAGGTGGGAAACCAGAACGCTGTTCAGAAGTCAGGATAGTGATAGCATCTCAAAAGAGATTTAAAACTTGGGAAGACAAAAGCTTTCTCCACTTTCTTGCTGCTTATCAAGTTTCCATGGTTCAAACGTTTAAAAAGCAAACAAGGGGGAATAGCAAGTCTCAGTATCAGATTTTTATTGTTCTCCTTCCTTGTCTTGTCTCCTCCCTGCCTGCTGGAGAAGTGGAAGAGGCCAGCAGAATTGTTAATCAAATCACCTGTTCTGTTTCAGTTTGGTTTTGTGATTTTTTTTTTTTTTGGTTGGTTGGTTAGTTGGTTTTTTTACTTAATGCAGACCTCAACCTTTCAAGTAGAAGAAAGGAGGAGCAAACAAACTCTGAAAGAGGCATGTAAGAGTGCTCTACTGAAACACTTGGTTCAGAATTGCACTCAGTAGTAAATCGCTGATCAGCTCAGCTTTCTCCTGGGCAAGCTCATCAGGTACAAGCATTCCAACCTGCTCTCATACAGGGGACTGGATGCTCCTCCATTCATCCAGTTCTTATACAATAAAAGTTGCATAAACATTGCTTTAAACTAGCTGAAAAAAAAAAAAAAACAGACGAGGAGTTCTGCCTGCACCAAGGAGCACTTTGCTGCTGCTTCACTTGGGAAGAAGAGGAGACGCTCTGTGGGTGGGAAGGGACATTGCTAAGCCCTGCTATAGATAACAGGGCTGCACCTCCTAATTTGGGCTAGAGTCAAGCAGCACTTGGGGGAGAGAGAGCTTTGAAAGTCTTTTTCTTTATGTTCAAGAGGGGCTTGGAGGGAGTGGAGAATTAAAGTTTAAGTGAATTACCTGAACATTGCTGTTTAAACTGTTCTTCTGCTGAATCCTACAGCTTCATTCCTATCGTAACAAAAGTTAGAATTTCCTAAATAGCTCCTTTTAAAAATACAGTAGTAACAATTAATAAAGACCCAAAGGCCTTGTTCTTCCATGTCATCACAAGGTACAGTACGTGCCCAGAAAGCTAAAATAGAGTGAAAAATATATGAACCAGGAGGAGAAAAGAAGGGCATGTACTGGATAGCGCTGCATGGCTGATGCTTTTCCAACTCATAACTCAGTTGACTATGAATGCTCAAAATACCTCTGCTTAGGAGCCTTTATATTTTGGCCAAAAAAGAGAGGATGTCCAGCTGCGGCGTGTGCTATCCAACTTGCCTTTTTGCTGTGTGCGTGCCAGGCTGAATACTCCAAGTTTCTGTGTTAGTGTGCATGGTGCGCCCAGCCGTGGCAAGATGCAGTTCTCATCTGTCTGGACGGGTTGTGCAGCTGCAGCTGTGGTATGTGACATGGAAGCGCGTGTGGTTTCTAATGGTGCTTAAGGGAGATGAAAGATACTAAAGCTCCCACAGGCTCCCTCCAGTAAATATGTGTCTGCTTCTAGGGAGATATGCAAATCATTTTCTTGTGCAGTCAGGTACATGAGACACGGCTATTGTCACCTTTTGATCCAGCAATAGCTCCAATACTTGCATTTGGGCAAGAGGGTGATCAGTAAAATAGCACCAGTCAATGTCATCCTGCAAAGAGCCTGTCCCACCTCAGAAACGAAGATCTCACCAACTTCAGTCATTTTAGTGCCACAGGTGGGAAAGTCCTGAGTAGATTTGTATCTGTTGGCTTACGCTATTTTCCCTGCCTAACCCAGTATGGTCGAACATACTTGGGAGAAAGATATCTGAATTTCAAAGTTCCTACAGAGCAAATTCAAGCAACAGCCAAGCCAGAGAGGCCTACAACAAATCTGGGGATATGTCAGAAATACCCTACCAGGGATCACTTCCCAGTTGCAAGGTTTGGGCACGTGGGGAATAGAACTGAATTCAGTGCCGCTGCTGTCTCCCCACTCTGCCCCCTTCACAAAAACTGTACGGGTTACTGGGAAAGAAGCCCATTTCAAAGTGATTTTCTACTTCACAAATCCCTGTTCATGTGCTTTCCCCCACTAGTTTCATTTCAGGGACTTTTGAGGAGGAAACATGAGTTATTAAGGAGTGATTAGTCATCAAGCTCACAGCTCTGCTAGTAAGGCAGGGAAAGCTACCACAAAAGCTTCAAAGTCCATGCTATACCAACTGATGTATCTAGGGAGGATTACTGTAATAAGGTGCCTCTGAAATCCAGAAATGTGGATGGAAGGAGACTGGATTTTCTGTAGTTTTGTGGGTTCTTTTTTTAAACTGGTCGAGTAGATGAGTTGCTTTTTCTTCCTTTGTTTTTAGGAGCGGCAATGGCAACCAGATGCTTAAGTGATTATTCAGTGATCAGGTTCAACACTCACTACATTAATTGTCACCTAATATTTTGCTGGTAAAGTACTCATTAACAAACCCACTTTTTGCATCCTCTGGTTTTACACTTACCAGCCGGGTGGAGATTCACTGAAGGTACTGTGCATGTATGTGTGTACGTACTAGTAGAAATGTAACAGTAATTAGAACCCTGGGTTCATGAACCAGTGAAATAAGTCGCTGTCACCCATAAACGTGTGGCCCTGAAAGTCCTGGCTATGCTGGCAAGGAGAGGCGCTGCTGTTGTAGTGTCCCCAGCATGTATAGTTTTGGGGCCAGGCAGGGTGTACATTAAACGAGTTCGGGGCTCTACTGGGATCAGCAGTCCCTGTGGGCACCCCCAGCACGCCGCTTGGAAAAGCCCCACTGGCGTCACCACACAGGTACAAGCTTTTAGTCAGCACTGTGTAACAGTCTTTCCTGGACTTTCTCAAAACTGCATTTGTTGATTCCTGTTACGCTGCCTGGGCTAGACACGGGAGCATTTGCCCTGAGTAGCAAGATGGTCTGTTTTGTTCTGTTACCTCCTCCCTTTCCTCTGCTTGTTTGCCTGTCCGTGTTCACCATAGCCTTGCCCTTGCTGTAGAAATCATTCATGCTCTACTCGACATTCGATCTTCCTCCTTCTGGCTAACCATGAAATAATAAAGTGCAGAATTTCTCTAACCAAACGCCAGCATTGTTCATTGAGGCATGGCAGCCTTCCCTGTTCCATCTCATTTAACTACATCTGACATCGGCTCTACCTGCGTCCCCTCTGAGCAGCTGGTGGCAGCTGTTAGAGCTAAGACTAGTCCTGCTGTTCTTTGTTTCTGTTTAGGTTGGGCTAAATATAGCCTGCTGTTTGATGGCTGGGGAATGAATGCCAGGATTCAAGACTTCTGTGTGCAGCATAGATTTTTTTCTCTAGGCCTGTGCCCAGCCATCCCCTGCAGCACTTGCCTCGATAAGATAGCCATCCTTCCATCTTCTGTCTCCTGTGGTCATTGCGAAAGACAACCATAAAGCTTCCTGGTGGAGTCCCAGGAATCCTTAGCCTGCTTAACTGTGAAGCCCTGCAGCGTTTTGGTCAGTCTGCAGTTCCCCACAGGGTCCCTGAATGCGCTGATACGTCTCAGCCTGCTGACCCTAATAGTTCCTTTCAGAAATGCTAAGATTTTTATCCTCCCAAACTTGTTTGTTGCCTCCCTGATACCTGGAGTCCCTGCCTAGCCCTTGCCTTGCATATACATTTTTACGTCATTTCTCCTCATCTGTCACCTTTCCCTCTCCCCTTGCCAGTTCCAGTACATGTTCCCTAAAGTCAGCATATGGCAAAATCACTTCTGCTTTGTACTTCACATGAAAACTTTGCGTTTATAGTTGCCTTTTCAGCCTCCTCACTCAGTGCTTCCTCCCATCTCTGTTTCTCATCTCCAGCTCCTTTGTTACTCTTTGCCCACACTGTCAGTGCGTTGTTAAAGGCTCGGCACATGAGATCCAGATGAGCAGACCTGGCAGCAGTGATGTGATGTGGCAAAGAATAGCCACTCTGAAGTGGTTCTTACTATCCTGGAAACCATTCTCTGGCTTGGACTTTGAGGACGCTCCAAGCTTTATCAGCTCCAGTCATTGTGTGAAGCCAGCTTCACGCAGGTTAAAAAAGGAAGCAGCGTATATCTTTACATAGCTAACCTCAGTCACAGAATTGGGTAGATTCTCCTATTTTGGCTTCGTGGCAGAACAGGAGAAACAAGTTATGTCTGTATTTCCCAAGAAAGCTTTCTTTTTCTGCATTTATCTTTGTGCCACCCTTACAACTTGCATAAAGCACCCAAAAATAACTATGCAAGTACATGAAAAACTAACACCGCCTTAAAGTAGGAGGACGAACAAAATGCTTTAGGCTTCAGCCGAGCTGTGGTTACAGGGCTGTCATTAGCTGCTGTGGACTGAAGGTGTTTGCACCCTCTCACCACACGCCTGGCAGGCACTCCCAACACTATGGTGAGCAGGAGAGTGGAGCGGGCAAGGAAACTACGGCATCCTCATCCGTTTGCCGCTTTTATTCCGTGTTTGCTCAGCATTACTGACAGTCTGTTATTATACCCGCTGCTGCAGAGGCAGAGTTACAACTCTGGGGGAAGGCACCCCTCGACTTTCCTTCCCTTCCTGCGCACAGTTTGCAGGGCGCTGCCACGAGCGCTCCCCCTGTGCCGCTCTCCTGGTTATGGGACTCTCAACCTGGTCTGCTCCTTGAACTAGCATTTCTTTCCATTTGCCTCAGCTCCCCCAAATTTCATTGACTCCTACTTCTTCTCAAAGTCAGAAAAATAACTGAGGGGGGGATGCATCCATTTCCATCACCTTTTTATAATTCTGAATGGGAAAAGTACTTTTTATGATTGTTTCCCACTAGGTAGAGCATTCACACTGCTGGAGTTAGCCTGCAGCTGTTCAGTTTCTAACAGACTTGCCATGTAGGTGTTGGGAAATGCCATATATTACGGTAGTGACGCTGTAGATAACTCATATTCTATGCACAGAGTATGAAAAGATGAATGGCAAGAGAAACATGAAGCCCTGGGGAAGGAAGTAGTAGATACATTAAACATATGTGCGGCTTTAAAATGCCATAGAAATTGGCTGGAGTCTCCAGCTGCCTTTCCAGAAATGTTAGACAGTAGTCAGCACATGGGAAAATGAGAGAGGATGTTGAAAACATCAAGCCTGGTTTTGAAAGCGCATGAAGCTCCTGACGTTCACAGGTGGTTTTGCTGCTGCCGCTCGGGGGCTGGCAGAGAGGGAGCTGCAGGCAAGCGAGAGCCGAGGCCTGGGGCAGCGATGCATTGCTGTGTGGGAACTGTTTAGATAAGTGGCTCAAAAAGTTCTCAGGCTGGAGGGATGCAACTGGAGAGTGCGCAGGATATACTCTCCCAGGGAGAGTGCTCTCTTTAGCACTTGAACAGCACTCTAGCTTTCCAAAGGGCTGTGGGAACAAGGGCCACCACCATGACCCTCCTGCAAGTCACGCCACTGTGCCTATCCTCAAGTGGCCAATATGGAAACCCAGGCGAAGGAAGGAAAGGCTTGATAGTCTGAAGTCACCGAGGGAATTGTGACTCAGACATTTACTAAAGCTCTAAAGCTTCTTTCCATGATTTCTCCTCTGGGCCAGGGCTGCCGAGATCCAGGCTGCAGTGCGCTCCCGGGCAGGCAGTAGTTAACGTGCATCTGAGCCCTAGGCCCTGCGGGACCCTTATGACCCTTTATGGCCCCTCCACTGCCATTAATTATTGATAACAAAATAAAGCATTGAAATAACATTTATTTTCATTAAAAACATATTTGGCGATCCCATCTTTCACTGCTTTACCCAGTAGGGCTTAATTTCACAGGACCACAAGCATAAAAGGAGCTTGTCTTTACCTTCTTTCTCGCCTTCACACGGCTTTATTTGCCATCCAACTCTCAGTATAGCTATAATATAATCTAACAAAGTTGTACAACCCTGCTCTAGAGGGCTGCTTTTGTCCATAGCTCTTCTCTGAGCCTGCCATGGAAAACAAAAATCCCATCCCCACAATGGTGGAAGCCAGTTATACAAAGCTGTCAACTAGGATCTTTTCCTGACCTACTCAGCAATTGACCTGTGCCCTTGAGGAGCTTTACAAGTGAGAACTTCAAGTCTGACATTCGGAGCAGGAAAGTGCAAGAAAGAATGTAGAAGCCAAAAAATCAGACTGGGCTATTTATTTCTGCACTGAAATAGGGCTGCTGAATAAATAGAAATATATTGGAGAGTCATCACAGAAGAATGCCATATTAGACCCATGGGGAGCAGAAAAAAAAAACCACAAAAAACAACCCCAAACCCCCACACTCTGTAAAACAGGGAGTATGGGAGTATGAGTGCCAAAACAAACACCTTGCAAGAAGCAGCCTCAGAGGCAGAATCTGTGATACCAAGCACTACTGCTTAACCCAACTGGATGCTTGTGGTTACATACGCTGGAGCTGGTTCTGCTCTAGGCCAGATTCCAACATAAAATAATTTAATAGTGATCCGCAGCAGGAGTTTGTCCCACGAGTCCATGTCTGCTAGATCTATTGCCAGGCAAAGTTTCAGGAAATTTATCTCCAATTAAGAAAACTTTGCCTTTATCTACATGAAGCATGGTAGGTCAGAGGAAGAGGAGTGGAGAGGAAGAAGAGTGGAGAGGAAGATCAGTGTCTTTATTTATGTATTTATTTAGAAAGATGTCCTTCAGTGGCATGTGGTCTTTTGCCCATTCTGGCAGTGGGTGCTCGCTTACCCCAGCTGAACATCTGCTGAAGAAGCTTCTTTACAAAGCCAGGGGCATGAAGTGGGCTGCCCATCTCCTGCTTCTGTGGTCTGCCCACACAACTTTTTCCCATGTTGCAAGAGGGAGCTGAGAGATTTGCCTTGTTTCCTGACCAGAATCGTAATTTCACTAAAGCAGGAGTATCAAGAACTCTTGTAATTCATATTCTGGCAAGGGCAACTGCAGATGTGGCCCTTATATCCATTTCTGTTTACTTATGTTTACCTTGCTGATCAAAGACAGGGAGCACAGAAATTTCCCCATAAAGATGCACAGTCCTGAAAGAACACCACCTGCCTCTGAAAACCTGCAGGCAGAAAGGTCGAAGGCATCAAGAGAGACCTTTATCCAGGACACATCTTACTACATTTTAATTATCAAATATTCATATACTGTGTCCTGTTGACGACTTTGTGACTAAAGAAATAGGCTTGGGCATAGGGCTGTAAATAATCCAGCTAGACACTAGTGAATATAGGTTGGCCGTACATGGGAAACAATCAAAACTGAGCAGAAACTCATGCTTTTGAGATTTCATAACTGAAAAATGTAAATCAAAAATCTCCCCATTAAGTATCAGTGGAGTAAGGATTCATTAATGAGCTTTACTGGTAAACGTGAAAAGTAAATGAGGCAAAAAGCAATCCAGGCTCTTTTTTTTTTTTTTTCCTTGAAAAAAGTGACTAGCCTGACTGGACGGTTCAGACACATTCAGAGGGAGAGGCAGACCTTCCTGGAAGCACCAGCTGACCACCTTCCTTCTCCTAAAACTGATACTGTCTCACTGAAATAGAAGTAAGAACTGGCTGAGGCAAGAGATCAAGATCTTGCCTTTAATTAATCTTCAGATTCCCATGCTAATCTCAAATAAGTACATCTCACACAAGAATATTCTTTTGTTAGCGTTCAGTGTAATTAAACCAGTCTATTTCTCACCACCCTCTACCATGCATCCTCAATATCACTTTGGTAATTTCTTGGGAATTTTTGTTTGCTGCTTCTGACCTGGCATCTGAAACAATCAAGCCTCTCTCATGAGAACAAACTACCTCTATTTTAAACATACTCAGTATGACTGTTTTCTCATTAATTTTCTGTTTAGGATCTAGCAAGAAAAAGGCACCTGAGCTTTGACTCAGCACCACTATGGTAGAAACCAGCAGAAATTCCCATAATGCTGTGTGCATTGGGAGGAGTGTGGGAGCCTGTACTGTAAGAAATACTTGCATGGTTTGGACAGGTCTTACGTATAGCTCTGCAGGTTTCTAGGGCTCCAAAGAAAAGATCATGCACTATTTCCACTCTTTCCTGCTTGAAAAGGCAGACACGTTGGATTCTGAGCTAAGAAAGGACCTTTGCCTGTTCTGTTTTCTAGTCCCCTTTACAAAATAAACCACCAAATTCTATAGGAATTTCATTCTCCTATTTTATTTTCACACTGAAACCTCAGCAAAATTGCCTATTTCCTAAGCAGTTATAGCACCTATTGATCTGTAAAATTGTGGGCAGTTACTGATCTGCATGGTGCAATAAGCATCAGCTCTGGAGCAGGCTAGCTTGGCATCCTTTTGAAGATGAGGCAAGAGGCAGACCAGGGAAAAATGCAGAATGACCCTAGAGCAATTTCTTAAGACTTAGTACCTTACAGGTATGAAAAGTACCATAATTTGCCTGCAGGAGGTCTCTAGACGCAACTGAACAAAGCTTCAGTATCATTAGGACTAATTTCATGTTCATTATCATACATCTCACCTCACATTAGGTCTCTATCTAAAGACTTTTAAATCACCTAGGCTAATTTTGCCTGGCTCATTTTAAAGCACTTCTTCAATGGCCAAATATTTACTGAATGATGTTTTCTGGTAAGCTCTGAAAATGTTAACACCATCAAGCTTCAGGAACTTTGTTGCACATCAGAGTGCTGCAAGTATTACTTTTTGTTCCAGTGCTGCAGCAGGGACAGGGGCTGGCTGCGAAGAGAAGAGGGGGACCCAACAGGAAAGAATGACCTTCACAGCCAAGTTAAAACAGTACGTTGCCACCTTAGGTCCTGCCTCTAGTTTCTGCACCAGAGGCAGCTGGCAATTATGCCCAGGGAGGTGGTGGAGTCACCGCCCCTGCGGGTGTTTAAGGAAAGGTTGGATGTGGTACCGAAGGACATGGTTTAGTGGGTAATAGGTGGTGGGGGGACAGTTGGACTGGATGATCCTTGAGGTCTCTTCCAGCCTTAATGATTCTATGATTCTGTGTTCAAAAAGGCAGGGAAAATACAACGACCAACAGCAGGAGCTGAAACGGGGCTTAGGGAAACACTTAGAACACCTTGAAACTTGACTGTGCACTGTCATTTTCTGTTTGTTGCCATTAATATCGTTGCTCTTGGTGAAGGTTAAAATGCTTTTGTGTTTTGTGGATAACAAGACATAGCGGATGGAAATAAGTGTTTAGTTTCAAGCATGGGCAGACTGACATCATCATGTGTTACAAGTACTAAATCATAGTGCAATACCAGGACGTCTCTGTTCACTCTAATAGGTGACTCTTAAGAAGTCGGGGCTCTACATTCCTGTGACATTCTAAAGGCGTTATTTTATGTGACATTTCAGAACACTTTGAGCCTGCTGATTGCAGAAATGCTCTCAGCTCCCACACTGCTCTGCTCAGAAATAAACGTTTCCAGGGCAGTCACGAGCGTAGTATGCTCGGTGTGCTTCCCGGAGCACTAACCCATTGCGAGCAGTTTTGCCCATGGATGTCTCTTGTAAGGCATAATCCAGCTGCACATCTACAGCTTCTGAAGAGTCTTACGGATGGTCTTAATGGTGCTGTTTGGAGAACAAATTGAACGTCTATTTTTTAAAGTCTGAATATTGACCTCTAGAAAAAAAACCTTACCTGCCTGAACCTTATAGCAGAGTGACATTCTCTAGATCCCTGTTGCATTACAGGCTTTCTAAGGATCAAGGCCAGTGTCCCAGTAAAAGTGGTGGTACATGACCACCATGATCCAAGTTTGATTCCTGTAAACAAAGGGCCTGCGCTGCTGGCTTTCAGCTATCCTAAAAAACCTAGACAAAACCCAAACTCCACACTCAAAAAAACTCCCACAAAAACAGGCTAAAAAAAATTTGCATGAATGCATGGAGTTGTTAGGCACTGTGGAAGTAAGGACCATCTCTTGCATAAAGCCTAGTGATTGTTCTGCTCTCAGTTTATCCCTGTACCTCTCACGTGAGGGGTACACACTACGGAAAAAGCCTCATGGGTGGGGACACCTTTTAGCTCAGGGCAGGAGCACGCAGTGAAGGCAATGATGCTAATGTGTTAACTCCTCATTCCACTCAAGGACTTTGGTGAAGTACTGGGACACGATCAAGGAATTTTGTTACCTCAGCAAAACGTCATAGTCACTACTTCAGAAAAAAGAGATCTTCCTCTTTTAGTTTATAGCTTTCTGGCACACAGACGAAGGAAAACAAGTGTTATTTAGTGCCTTACTGTAGGACATAGGCCATCCGTATCTCCAGAAACCAAGTCACAGCAGCTCCCTCAACTCCTGCATTTGAAAAGGAACGTTGTTGCCTAAATACTGTCACACATGCAGCGCACGTGCTACCATACTTCAATATTAAATGATCCTGGGGAAACTTTGAATGGCAGTAATGTAAGATACACGTATGGACTATCGGGAGTCAGTGCAGGACTTGTGCAACCTCAGGTAACTATGAACCCCCTTGGATTTTAGTCCCCAGTGACAAGTGTTTTGTGTCCTTCATTGTCGGAGGAGATGACTGCAGTGACCCTTCCTGACTTGAAAAATATGATCTTGTTAACCATGATTATATTAAGAATTTTTCCCTGGTGCTTAGTTGCCTTCTCCCCCCCGACCCCCCCACAATCACTTCTATAGTCATGAGCCTCTCCTCTGGGCCACTTGAACTTTCCTTTTTCTTTGCAGAGTTTGCATTCTATACATCTGATCATTCCTACATGCTATCTAACCACATGGAGCCCCATCTTAATTTTAAAAGGCAAATGATTTTCATAATACCATTATGAATTCTCTTTATAGCATTTTTTTAGTTTGTTTAAGAAACAAACAAGTTTATGTAACTTTCTGTTTAATAAAATAAATACGTATAACTTTATGGCCCTAAGTTGAAAGCATTGGCTGAGTCAATGTTTGGACTATGTTACAGGGGTGTTAATGAGAACTTGCAAATTGTATGCATTTGAATGCATTAAAATGAACAGCACGATTTGTGCAGCAGTGGCTTATTTGCAAGGATAGGGATTAACAGGAGCTTGTGGAATAGCAGAACACATTCAATTTCTTCTATAAATTCACATGAAGATCAGAAGAAAAATACAGCGCTTTCTGCTGACTCCTGCTAACATGAATATTTTTACTTATGACCAGGGTATAAGATTTGAAAACACTCTGGCAGAGAGACTAAAATCTTGCACAGAGAAGATCCTGCACATATGGGTGTGTGTGTGTGAATCTAGAAGCAGACAGTTTAAGAGAGAAAATCCAAGTTAACACTCTTGGAAGATGAAAAAACAAAGTCACAGAAAGGTGAGCTGTAGTTACAATGCTTCAAAACTAGATGGAAATTTCACTGGATTATTTTCAAAGATGAAGAACATTAGTTATGGGAAATTAAAGATTATTAGTTAAATTAATTGGAGACTCCACAAAATGCTAGACGAAATAACCTTGTACAGTGCCCAGAAAAAAATGCTGTGTCCCTCACAGACAGAAGGAGGTTGATATATAGGTAAGATCTGATTTCAAACAATCTGAATTGCTACTTGTTGGTGCCACTACTTCTGGACTGTTCTCTCATCCTTAGAGGTGATGATCTGCTGGGAAGGTCCCAATTTAAAGGAGGCTCTCCTTACTCAGACACAGCTCTGGGAGATTTGGGTAGTGGAGTTTTCAAAATACTCACTGAGGGAAGGGTAAGGTGGATGCTTTGGGATTTTTTATTTAATCTCTTGATTAAGAAGATATTTCCTCAGTCTTAGCCACTCCAGGGACTTGACCTTCTCCTGATGAAGGAGAATCTGCAGTGCTTTACAGTGAGACTTTTCCCCCCCCCAAAATACTGGTTTGGGTCTCCTCTGAATTGCCATCTTTACTTAGTTTCCGTAGCAATATTTCCACAATTAAGAAGTATTGACAGACATCTGGAGATCAATCCGAAGTCTGTGGAAATGAATGGGAAAGCATGTGTTTATTTCTGCGGGCTTTGGAGCTGGTCCATGGAGAGCAGGGTCAGCTGTTCCATGAGTTGTGTCCCACTATGGCAGTTCCCAGGAGGGAGAGCAGGAGTCTGGGGGTGTTCCCACACCCAGCGCTAGCAGAGTCTCAGTAGTATACGGAATTGAAAGACCAAATACCATTTAAAAAGCAAGTGTTGTAAGGGCAAAACCATCGACCCCAGAAGCAGCGTGGCGTACTGTTTCCTCAATCACAGGTGCTGCATTGTTTTGCATTCAGAATTTAGAGTATTTCCTACAAATTCTCCAAAAGCTCATAATCTGAAAAAGTTTAGTTCAGAATTCTTTTCCACCCCTGCCTTGTAATGGACTGCAAATAGCACAGCACTGACAGACCCATGCAGTTGCACTTGCTTCCCCTACCGCAGGCAGGCACTGGGCAAAGACATGAAGTAACTGATGCCAGGCTGTAACAAAGTCCAACCCAGACCTCTCCAGTTCAATCTAGACCCTGACTCCTCGGACCAAGGACTTTCTTCCTGCTGTTTGCGTGGTTGAAACCCTGCTATCAGTGTGTTAGCTTTTTCAGTCACGCAAATACAGACTTGCCACAACCTACTGGCTTCATCTCTTAGATACAAGCACCTAGCAGAGTGCTTCTTATCATGGGACATGCCCACAGCTAGTGTTTCTCTGTTCAACAGTGATGTTATACTTCAAGATTAGTCTGGCTCAGACTGCTCTAGAGCGGTGAAAAAAAAGAGAGGTGGTTTGTTGGAGGCATTAGCAATTAAAACAGTGAGGAGGCAATGCTAGTTATTAGCATACAAAGCATCAGGGTCACAATTTCAATAAGAGGAGCTATTTAACTGTGCCGCCTCAAAATACCAAATTGTGTAGGTGAAGTCAGGGCAGCTGCTGCGTTTCTTTCTCTGACAAGGATGATCATCATCTATCAGGCTAAGCCTCAGTTTTCAGTCTGACAGGTGGAACTGAGAGCAACACTATTTAAGGCAGCCTTAAATAGTAGTAAAGTAGTACCAGAGCCCCTCTAAGTTTCTCAGGACGTTGCTTAGATTTAACTATTCAGACCAGATATTTCCATACTGGGTGTGTGCCCCAGGCAGCTTTCCCCCCCCCGCCCCGGAAGACATCGAAGTAATACAGTCACTTCTAAGAACAAAGTTAGGAAAAAAAAGGAGTTTTGTCTATGTTAAAAGATACTCTTGCAGCCACTTTACATAGGTATTCTAGTATTATCATTGCCCAGAGCCGGAACTCAAAGTATGACAGGGGAGTTGGCATGTCAGCAAGGGTGTGCTTTTGCTATACTTGTGAAAGTATACTTATGTTTGGTAGCAAGCCAATGCCTCTGGATGTCCTTAGTTGTGTTTGATGTGTTGGATCTGGGAGTTAAGTTTTCCTCGCAAGTTTATCCTTATGCAAAGCATTCCAGCTTGGATACAGGACTATCTTTCTTTTTATGGAACTGTGTAAGGAAAAAAGCAGGCAAGCTGGCATTATTGCCTTTTCCTTTTTACTTGGCACAGAGGCACAGTGAAGTAGTAGTGAAGTGCATGGAGACAAGAGTCCCAAGAAATGAAACACAAACAGCAATTTTGGATTAAGGTTGCCTTCCCATTAGTTTATCTGAAACAGATTTGTCTCAGGAAGCAGTTCTGGAAGCTAAAAATGAAGCTCCCAGCCTTGAAGATCCGTGGCAAACTTTCAATCACTTTACCTCATCTGGCATATAAGTCTCTGCACGGCAGTCCGAGCCTTTCTCTCTTCCACGCTTGGGCTTCGATGATGCTTTTTACACTATCCTTTTTACATCTAGCGCAACTAGTAACAAAGAGTGAATCAGTCTCACCCACTTAAAGATGCTTCCCTATGGGGCGGGGTTGCAAGGCGTTGCCAAAGGGAGATCTCCCTCCCACTCCTACTGTGTGGTAGTTATACTGTGGATAAGCGGAGGTCTCCTGTCTCAAGGGCCATCAGGACAGCCAGCACCTCTCACCCGCACAAAAAATAAACCAAAGCACAGGGCCAAACTTTGCCTCGTTTGTTCAGGAGAAAGTTTTAGTTAAATACAAGAAACACACACATAGAGTGATGAATGTAACGCAGACACACAGACATATATCTCTCCGAGTATCTTTTTGCATCTGGGGTTTGTGGCCTCGCGTTCACTGTCGTTTGAACAGCCGGGCAGAGCCTGCAATCCTGCAAAACAAGTTCTGGTTTTCAAACAGCAGGAGGGTGCTGCAGGCTACTTGAGAATCTAAGTAATTGAAGTGATGCTAAAAAGAGAAAAGCCTACCTTCATAAGACCTCTTCTCAAACATAGGCCACTAAGGGGATGTCAGGGTATCATTTATTTTTCTTTTTTGTCTAATGTCCTAGATAGAAGCTATTCCAGCACAGCTATTTTTCCACCCACTTCAATTGAGATATTGGTTTCGAGTAGCCTCTGCGTCATTTTATTTGTTTGTTGGACCAGGATATTTTAGTACATTGTTAAGTGAGGCCAGTGAGCAGCTTGGGAGGCAGTTTTAATACGCTGAGTACCTACCATGCGGCAGCAGGCCCAGACACCACTGTCAGTGCATTGTATCAGTGCTAGGTGTTCAGCTGCCTTCTAGGTCTTTGTCTTAGCTAGATGCCTATAAGACTAGAAAAAAAATAAAGGCGTATAATCCAAATGCCTTCCCCAAGACATAGCACTGACACAGCAGTGAGGAAGCTTCTGTTTAGCCCGAGATACCGGTTTAGGCTGCCTCAAGTGATGAGTGCAGGGCGCTTCGTGCATTGGCATTTATGTCAGCTCAGCAGCACATTTATTTAGCTTTGGTGGAATTTTATAGCGTGCTTTACTGCGGCAAGAGCAGCAACTCAATGAATCTTTTAAACAAATCTCATCAGATGGATTTGCTGGCGCCTGGGGGTGAAAAGTATCCCACCCTCAAAGCTCAACACATTTACCACCAACATAGTCACCGTTTAACACCATTAGCAGTTTTGACTAGGAAATTTATGTTTAAAGAAAGTATGTATTTTGTGGGGACACATCACAGATGAGCATTAAGTGCATGCAGTGAACAACTCAATGTTTAAACGAGCTTATATTCAGTATTAACTAGCTTAAATCACAAAACTTGATAGGTCATCTCTCCTGCTGTGCATTTTCACCCAAAAGCAGAAAATTAAATGAGTGTTCTGGGGTTTATCTGCTGCTGAAACAAGTTATTGGGAAAATAATTCTTCTGTGGGTAAATTCAACTTCCTATTCGCTCAGACAGTGAGTTTAACCCAACTTCTTTTTAAAGCAACTTCCTCTCCCCTCCCCCTAGTTACCTCCAGTCTCTGCTATTGCAACAAGGAAAGCAAGGGAAGCTGTTTGAATGGCATTTTTCACCTTGTCTGAAATTGCCATGAGGAAAATCTGTTGTCCCAATACGGCCAATTTTGCAGACTCCTGAAAAATCAAATAATTTTTGGACAAACCCCCTAAACTTCTGGGAGTTTATCCAGATTTGGACTTGTGCTTTACTCAGGGAAGACCAGAAAAAAAAAGCATGGGTTGGTATGTACTTCTTGATCCTATATGCCACGGCATCTTAATTAAACCGTGTCTTTGTTTGCTTAAGCCCTTAAGTATGTGGAACTGAAAGCTTAGCTAAGACGTATTTATAGGGTACCGTCACTGGTCTAGGCAAGCGCTAAGTTAATCATTCTGCCTGTTGCCTAGTGTACCTGCTATGCGAAGGAAAACTCCCCTCTAGCATTTGTCCCACTACATAAGAGTTTAAGGGCCTGAAATACACTGTCTCTTATGTAGGCTTTTTGCATATTTTTATAAAAGAGCTTTTTCCCTGCATTTCTGCTGCCTCCCCCTTACCACCTCTTTTCGTTTCCTACCAGATGTCCCTTGCTGAAGGGCAGCGGAAAGGGTGTCTTACAGCTCTGTTGCCTTTCTTGGGGATGCATCCTTCCACACTGGACACCTTTCCACACTGGTCAGCTTTTTCCTGCTCAAAGCTTTGCTGAGAACTTGCTGAAAGCCGTATTGATTCGTGTTTCCACTGTGGCTTGCAGGGGCATGAAATCTGAAATCAGTATTTACATTAACCTGAGGCAAATTAATTTTGCATCTATAATGAGCAATAAAAGTCTGATCTTTAGCAGAGACACAGGAGCTGTCTGCAAATCCAGAATGCCGTATTATTTTGTGACTTTTGGATGATCAGCTGCACAGGCCCAGGAATTAAGCACATGAAAACTTGAATCCTGAACTGTCAGTATTATATCCTTCACTGCTAGTCAGGACACCTTCACATCCAGGTGAGAATTTCCAAATCCTAGGCTTTTTAAACATTTTATGACATGTCATTACCAAAAGAATTACAAAAATACCTTGAAAAAATAGTATTTATTTATGGAAGTTCTCTCAACATGTTTGTTTATTTTTGTATAAGAAAAGATACAGGTGATTTTTGAGAAGAGCTTGAACCATTTTGAACAGTGGGCTTAAAACCTATTTAGAAAGGAAAAAAGTGAAGTTGCTTTACTAGTTTGATACAGAATATTTAGTAGTTTTCTTCCTATGATATAGGAAGAGAGCATCTCCTTGCCTTTTTGCACCTCCCAGAGAATAAGCTGACTTGCAGTGTCATTTGTACAAGTTAGCATGCATGTTCAAGGGTACTTTCAGTGAATTTTAACTGCTAAAGAGAACAGTTCTAATATGAACAGAAGTACAGGGATCATGTTTACGTACACACAGTAAATGAATGACAGTTCTAAAGTCAAAGCGTGTCTGCACCAATAGTTAATTAGCAGCCAGAAAAAATGCATACATTTCAATATTTAACCTCGAAGCCAGGTTGGTTCAGAGCTCTGAAGTAATGCCATATTAAAGTGAGATCCAGAAATTGTGTCTTGAAATGAACCACAGTGAGCTGTGGTTGACAGCAGGAGACTCCAGTCCTAGTTCTCTAGCTTCTATTCTTAATTCTGCTATTTCTTATATAACCTTCGAAAACCTCCATCTTTTGGGGGTTCCTTGCTCGCCATCATATGCCGAGATACAAGGAGAAGGCTTTATTAATCTCAGAGAAATGCTTAAATTCTTTGAATAGAAGCAGCTACAAAAGCGCACAGTGTGGATGATAAAGAGAAAATTCCCTGGGGACAGAGTAGAAGGGGAAGGTGAAGGGGAGTTCCTGCGCTCCTACGATGCATAGTTCTGCAAGTACTTCTGCAGGATAGGTGGCTCTCAGAAGTCTGCCAAGAGTCAGAGGGATGCTCATTTGTGACCAAATTCAGCTTTGCAGTCCAGATGGACAGGAGAGAATGAGAAATGAAGGGAATGTAACAGCAGCTTTACAACGAGACAGTGGAAAAAATGGGACTCCTTGGTTAGAAAGCAAAATGCTAGAGGGGAAGATACGATCAAGGTTTACACAACATTAAAACGGTGGGCAAAATGAATGCAGAGTTCCTTGAATACTACAGTGTGAGGCCACTTGATGAAACTAGTATAGGACCAGCTTAAAACAGATACAAGCAAGTTTTTCTTTACAGGACAGGTAGTGAAATACTGAAGCTAGTTGCTAGAGTTTTTAAAACACAGGGAACATAAGCAAGTTCAAAAAGAATTTACGTAAGTGTTGCTTTCCGTGTTCTTGGAGCTGCATCGGGGGACTTCAACTACTGGTCCTGGAGTCCGAGGACAAACACCTCACCCCTGAGGACTCCCACCTCGGGGCCAAGTGATCACGACATCAATATGATGGATGAGCAAAGTGGCGTTTATTAAACTGCGTCACAGGTTTACATACTCCCTTTATGGGGTGTGGCCACTGTGGGGCTCTGTGCAGGTCATAGGGGTGTGCCTAAGCTCACCGTACAACACGAGATCTTCCGAACGGGATTCCCTACACGCAAGTTCTCAAATAACAGATCTACAAATGGATTTTGAAAGCAGAAGGCAGGTGTATGCCCTGTACCATCCGCAATACAATTCTCAAGGAGGGGAGCAGAGGAGCAGGCCACAGGGAGCAGCTGGGCCTGCATGCCCTCCCCAGACATTGTCTCCGGCTGCCACTGTCAGAGGCAGGGCACTAAGATGAACCGCTGGTCTGCCCCAGGAGGGCATTTTGTGCCCTGCTGTGCTACAGGGAACAAATCACACAGACAGGGCAGTAACTTTATGCGCTGAAGTTTTTCCTATAAGATGCCTTTGCCTTATTAGCTCCAAATTTCCAGATACCATCAGATCAGGACTAACCACTTCCCTGAACGTATTCTACTACTGCCCCCGTGCCCACCTCTTAAATTCACATTTTTAATTAGCTGCTATTAAGATTCTTATTATTTGCTTTCTGGTGTGAGGTTTCAGAACACACTTGCTTAACATTTTCAAACTTTTCTGCATGATCAGGGTAGCTGAACACACATCTCTCTGGGCTTTCAAACAAAGCTGAGATCTTTGGAGTGTCTGCTGCCATCAGTCAGGACTGCACTAACGGTGACAGATGTCAGAAAAATTGCGGTAAAGTCATGAGAGATGGCGATACTTTTGTGACTAAACAAGGCTGCAGCTGACTGTCAGCCATCTAGATGACTTTATATGCATTCAGCTTCCACAAATCAAAAAGATTTCTCGAATTAATCTATTTCAAAGGTCTGCATCAAAAGAAAAACAACCATTACAAGTGGCACTTGAAGTTCCAGCACAGGTATTTAAAAAAAAAAGAATAATGGCACTAAAAGTCTGTTTTCCTGGCAGAGGACCCCTTTTACCACAGTCACAGCAGTATAGGGTGGTTTTTTTCCCCTCAAGGCTGAACAGGTGAATTGTGTCTTGAAGTCTATCAGCTAGAAAATTCTGCAACAGGGCTTGACCACACAAAATAATGTTGGTGAATCAGACAAAGTCTGGCCAGGTATGTTTCAGTTTAATGTGATTGTTATGTTGTTGACTTATGTTTTATTCTGCTTTTGCCTGGCTCCTTTCCTTTGCAAGATCACTTTATCTGGAAGGCAAAGTTCCATGCTTTCTGGGCCATATGATAGGTAGCCATCCATTTCATTTAGCATACTTGGAAGCAGGGATGACAGCCCTCATAAGAGAGGTTATAACACACACACGCTTATTCAGAAGTCTAACAACATTTCAAGCTAGTGCTAATCAAAGTGTTGGACTTTATTTTTAGTTGGTTGGGGTGTTTTTGTTTTGTTTTTTAAACAGTCACTCAGATTCCTAGGAGTAATTTCTAAAACACAAAAAACTCTGACTGTAGCCAAGCACAGGAAAAGTTAGACCTGTCTCACTGAAAAATACTTTAGCTATACCACTGCACATTAAAACATCCCTTTTAAAACCCCTGTAGGACCAGAGTGTTGAGAAGAGCTCTGCCAATCTGAACATACAGCCTTGATATCATGAGTCCCTCGGTTAAGAGGGCTACACAGTAAGTCACGAAAGCAAGGAGGTGTGCAGCCTACTTGTGCCCAAGCACAGGGTGGCTTGTAGTAGAGCTGTAAGATAAGTTCTTTGCCTATGTCCCCAGGTGCCATTAGGAGCACAGGTAGCCAGGAGGTTATCTGGACATCCAGTGGGTGCATTGATTCAGTTTCCAAGTTTTGTGATGCTTTATGTAGAGCAATCGTAGTTCTAATGTGAAAAGTCCTCTCTCTACTATTGAGAGCTGCAATGTAGGAAATCAGAGCCCAAGGGCTATTGATGGTAGTTTGCTCCTTAATCATTTGTCACTTAATCATTTTCTACCTCAACTTCTCCCAGCCCCTGTAGAATATAGTACCTTTTTATTTCCCACTTCCTCTTTCATTATGGTAAGAGCCAGAAAGCCCCAGCAGACACGAGAGGATTCTCTCTACTGTTTGCTATAAGGCAAATAAAGATGTGCAAAAATCAGCTGATGTTTGTATACTGATGAGTGCCTTGTTTGCAGTGCACCATATGGATGCAAAGTTTTCGTCTGGCATATTCCTACAAGCAGATGCCTGAAGGAGCAACTGCTCATCTGAAGTTTTTACTAGAGGAACCTCCCATTTCATTTACGCCACAACCTCCTCCTCTTTCTCCTCCTTCTCTAACATATGGAAACTAAATGTAGTTATGACTCAGGGGAATGTTTGTCCTTAAAATTAAATGGCTTTCCCTGAATGCACTTTCTGTGAAGAGTTTTCTTTGTCACCTTTCTTAAAACCCATTTGCATAGTTTGCGTGCTTCTACAGATTATATTTTACATGTCAGCAGAAAGCCATTTGCTTGGACTAATGTTATGGGCCACTGATTTTGGAGACAGGTTTACCATCTCAGTTGGCTTCAAGAACAAATGAAGGCTTAGCTATCAGCCCAACAGAACGGTTTGGTTCTCCCACTTGGTATCTGCAAGGAACTTTGCTTTGCAAGTGCAACACAATGCTCATCGAGGGTTACACAAATAACCTATTGTGGGGCAGGCATTAATTTCACACCATAGTTTATTAGCTGCGTGTGGTAACAGCCATATGTTTGCATGTTCTTACCCTGTGGAAGAGGCAAGGAAGTGTTAGCGGGAGCTGAACTTCATTCTTTATTTGGGAAAGACAGTCACACAGCAGCTAGTACAAGGAAAATGTGATTATGTAGTGTCTATCCAAATTTGCCAGGCCCTAATTTGTTTGGGTTCCCCGTGTCTTATGATACATTTGTCATTAAGGAATATCTTACTCTGAAAGCTAGCGACTTCAATTCAAGTTTCCCCATCTGTCACAGATTTCTTGTGCAACCTAAGGTTAGTCACTACACCTCTAACATGATTATTAGAATATACCTTTAGCTGAACAAAGCCTGAGGAGGATAAATGATTTCAGACCTTTTTATGTAATTGAATATTACAGCAGTGGGAGGCTCCACATATGAGCATGTTAGTTTGGATTATAATCGTGTAAAAGTGGTTTGGAGGAAATAAAAGATATATCAGCATATACCATATAGAACAGAGCGCATTTAGAGCTACTGAGGAAATTAATTTACTGGGATAAAAAGTAGATGAGATTTCTTATACTGCTATCTGCCTTCTTGGCCTCCAACTTAGTTTTTCCCTCAGTGTATTTTAATGTCAAAATAATTTTCTTTCTACAGTGCTCCCCAAGAAGTTAGACTTAGCTTGAAATGCTTCCCCCCTCACTTTATTCTATTTGCCATGCACACAGGGCATCTTTGTTTTCACTTTAATTTTTTTCTCCTCCTTTTTTTGTCCCCCAATTTTTTTGTTGGCCACTTCGAGATATCACACAGACCACCAGTGATTCGGAAAACACAGGCTGAAAAACATCATTCTAGGGGCTACTGAAATAAGAAATGTTTGGAGGGGAGACAAAGCCAACAATCAGATTATTTTTAGTTAAGGAAGTTGTTTCTTCACCTGTACCTTCACCATCTTGTCCAAACAGCTCTGGCAGTATCCACAAAGTGAAGTTTTCTGTCCATTCACCAGCCACCTCATGGGCACCCAACAGAGCACATTCTCCATGATGAATCTTGAAGACACTAGGATTCAAGGAGCCTTCCACTCTGGGTGTTCCTACTTGGGGCAGCCAGAATCCACTACTTAGATACCTTCACTATGTTCTACTAAACACCCCCCAATGCTCCTGCACTTCCTCACACCTGACTGTTGAGCCTTTCCCCCACCC